>LR738713.1:870603-912168 GCA_902687465.1 Secale cereale | reverse complement strand
ATCAAGCACCGAACGTACGGCACCTCCGCGTTCAGCACATGTTCAGCTTGATGACGTCCCACGAGCTCTTGATCCAGTTGAGCTTCACGGGAGAGTTTCGTCAGCACGACGGCGTGGTGACGGATATGATGTATTCACCGGCGCAGGGCTTCGCCTAAGCACCGCGACGGTATGACCGAGGTGTGTTTCTGTGGAGGGGGGCACCGCACACGGCTGGAACAATTCAACTTGTGTGTCTTTGGGTGCCCCCCTGCCCCCGTATATAAAGGAGCAAGGGGGAGGCCGGCCGGCCCTTCCTATGGTGCGGCTAGGGTGCAATCCTACTAGGAATAGGATTGCAATCCTATTCCTAGTAGGAACTACCAAAGAAGGAAGAGAGGGAAAGGAAAAGAAGGAGAGGTGGCGCCCCCCAATCCTAGTCCAACTAGGAACCCTAGGTGGGGCGCTGGCCAGCCCCTATGGGCTGCCTCTCTCTTTTCCATAAGGCCCACTATGGACCATCCCCCCTCGTAGGGGGTTCCGGTAACCCCCTCCGGCAATCCCGTTAAATCCGAAACTTTTCCGGAACACTTCCGGTGTCCGAATATAGTCGTCCAATATATCAATCTTTATGTCTCGGACATTCCGAGACTCCTCGTCATGTCCGTGATCTCATATGGGACTCCGAACTACCTTCGGTACATCAAAACTCATAAACTCATAATACCGATCGTCATCAAACGTTAAGCGTGCGGACCCTACGGGTTCGAGAACTATGTAGACATGACCGAGACTAATCTCCGGTCAATAACCAATAGCGGAACCTGGATGTTCATATTGGCTCCTACATATTCTACGAAGATCTTTTATCAGTCAAAACCGCATAACAACATACGTTGTTCCTTTTGTCATCGGTATGTTACTTGCCCGAGATTCGATCGTCGATATCTCTATACCTAGTTCAATCTCGTTACTGGCAAGTCTCTTTACTCGTTCTGTAACACATCATCTCGTGACTAACTCATTAGTCTTTTGCTTGCAAGGCTTATTGTGATGTGTGTTACCGAGAGGGCCCAGAGATACCTCTCCGACACTCGGAGTGACAAATCCTAATCTTGATCTATGCCAACACCACGAATACTTTTGGAGACACCTGTAGAGCATCTTTATGATCACCCAGTTACGTTGTGACGTTTGATAGCACACAAGGTGTTCCTACGGTATTCGGGAGTTACATAATCTCATAGTCATAGGAACATGTATAAGTCATGAAGAAAGCAATAGCAGTAAAACTAAACGATCATAGTGCTATGCTAACGGATGGGTCTTGTCCATCACATCATTCTCCTAATGATGTGATCTCGTTGATCAAATGACAACTCATGTCTATGGCTAGGAAACATAACCATCTTTGATCAATGAGCTAGTCTAGTAGAGGCATACTAGGGACTTACTGTTTTGTCTATGTATCCACACATGTACTAAGTTTCCGGTTAATACAATTCTAGCATGAATAAAAGACATTTATCATGATATAAGGAAATACAAATAACATCTTTATTATTGCCTCTAGGGCATATTTCCTTCAACTTTGACAATAGGCAAGGAAGAGGAAGAGTAGATGGTCTAAGAGTTTTAGGAATGTGATCATGGAGAAAATAACAAGTGAGTTGTTTCTTAGCTCTTCACACTGGATGTGGAAACTTGGCTTCAAATTTTCCAAAAACCTCTGTTTGCAACAGTGTAGGAATATAAGTGTTCATTTGGCTCTTCATGCACTTGATATGATACTGATAACATGATTTTCTTTCCTCAGTGTGTCTAATCCGAATCTACGATGGTGGCATATCACAGTCACATGAAATGTTAAAATTTGGCCGTATATACTCACATCCACAACAAGGCAGGAGTATAACTATGAGATACTAAGATATATAATCCATGGATTAGGCATATCAACAAAAAATAGTTTATAATAACATACTTATCTCTTTATTTTATTATGATGATATGCATGGCCAATATTTGGCCAGTTTGTGACATGTTAAAAACATTCTTCCTAACAATAACAGTTGGAGTAGGGAATAAACATAGGACTAGTGCATCATGGCTTGTACAAGTAACTACCAACAAAGACAATTTGGGATATGACACACATATCATGAACTACTGTTTGACACGAGAAAAACATCTAAAACTCCGTGGAGAAAGGAAGAAGGGAGTGTGTTTCTCTCATGCGCCGGGGAATGGAAAAGGAAACATGCAGGCGTGCCAGTGTACCGTAGTACACAAAAAGAAAGGGGTACGGAAACGAGTATTTCATTAATCTCATTGGAGAAACAAAATTACAAGTTTCATAATAAAAGGGTGCACTCCATGGCCTACTAGCGCGGCCAGGCTGACTGTAGCGATTGTGTGATCTACTGGTTCCCGGGGCCTCGGAAGGCTCCCGGTTAATTACTCCCGCGGGTTGCTCCGCGGGATACCTCCGATTGAGCTGTGTGGTCATCTTCGTCGTCTTCGCTTCGCGTTCTCCATGCATGATGATGATGATGTGTGTGGGCGGCGGCAGAGCCCGTGTCCTCGTCGGTACACGTGCCGCAAGTAGCGTGGCCTTTGCGGTGGCCACGCTTGCCCTCGCCGTCGTGCCTCGTCGGTCTTGGCGGCATTGGAGGGGTTGTAGTTGGGGTAGCATGGATCACACTCGGCTTGAATCTGGCGGGGAGCACCACGGTTGGCTACCAGCGTCTTCGACTAGCGGTTACGAGTGGAGGGCCGCCACCGTGGCATCGACCTCCGAGGCATCGACCTCGGTGGCATCAGCGTCCGTAGCACGGGCTTGGTGAAGACGAGCTCCGGCAACGCGTCGTCCTCGTCGAGCGGTGATAAGTGGGGGCGGCCACCGTGGCGTCGACCTCCAGGACACCGACCTCGGTGGCGTCAGCGTTCCTAGCGCGGGCTTGGTGAAGACGAGCTCCGGCGTCGCGTCATCTTCGTCAAGTGGTGATGAGCGGGGAGGGGCGGCCACCGTGGCATTGACCACCGGGGCATCGACCTGGCGACCTCAACGGTGGGCGGCGTCGTGGCGTGCTCCCTGTCGTTGTCTTGGCAGAACCGTCGTGACGAGGTGGACAACAGGTGGTGGTGGCGACCTCCGTGGCATCGACCTCCATAGCGCCGTCTTGGCGACATCGACGGTGGGCGGCGGCGTAGCGTGCTCCGTCTCGATGTCTTCGCCGAACCGTCGTGACGAGGCGGACATCGGGTGGCGATGGTGACCTCCCCGTCGTTCTTCGTGGCGCTGTTCGTCGCATCCGTGCGCCGCGACCTATACACCATGGGCTATTCACCGAACGCCATCAAGGCCGCCATGGTAGAACGCCGGGGCTAGCGGTTGGGCTGCGTTGTTGAAGAGCTCCGGCTGCTCCCGAGTAATATTGAGCCAAAAACATGACACCTGAAAAATAAAGGGCTTGGCGTAGACAGTGTAGGTGTAGTTTTCTGGTCCGGCGAAGTCGTCTTCGGCGGCGGCGACGACGCGATCACACGAGCATCGTCCCCACGTAGCACGTACTCTCGATGTAGTGCATGCATGCTGGACGAGAGAGAGAGGCAAGAGGAAAAATCAGACGTTCATCTCACCATTCGGAAAAGTGAACTTAGCGTTCATGTCGATGTCGCCGAGGTTCCTTGTGTGTAGATGGATGGGCGTGATGGCTGGAGGTACGTGGATGGATCGATGTGTGCAAGGGATGGATGGATGGATGGAAGTGATGTTGCGTGATGGCTGGAGGTGCGCCTTGGTCTTCCCTTGGCCGTGCCTCCGTGCGTGCGTCCTGCCTCCTCCTCCCTGTGATGGATGGGTGAATGAATGGATCTCCACACGGGGCGTGGATTCCTGGCCTTTATATAGGCAGGCGCTAGGGTAACGGAGGGAGCGACGTGCAGCCCACCAGCGCCGCCAACTTTCTGTTTGCATGACCGTATTGTTGGCGAGAGAATCGGAGCAGACCATGCTTATCTTATCTTTACAAAGGAAGCTTCGGTGCATCTTATCCAGCCGCGTACAACTGATATACTTTTGACCGAGGCCCTTGTGGCTGTTCCGCAGACTCAAGTGGGTGGCCGGAATATTTAAATGTCATATTTGTGATTGAGAAAGCTAATTAGCATGCAACCCATGCATGCATCAGCTGGCTCAAGTCCACATGCATGAACTATGGCCACCGAACGTGGAGAAAGTTTTTCTTTGTACGTGTGCATATCAAATACTACCAAAATCATTCTTCCTTTGACTCTATGAAAAAAAACTATGATATATACTCGTGCTCATAGATACTTCGGCACGACAAATTCTCGTCGAACAAATGCCCCCTCACCAAGTTGAGTTCGAGCGCGGAGCGATCAAACTTGACTTGGTGAAAATGTTCGACCGCTGGGCGCAATTTACTTGCAGCCTTGGTGTTTTTATTTAAAGATAACACGGGTAGATCCTTCCGCTTTCTGAGACTACTTGTTGGGCCACGTAGTTGCTATGGCGCCTATCAACGAAGCGATCTCAGCTTACCTTCCTTCTGCAGCGCAATACCATGCCACATTTTGGAGAAGTTTTATCAACCTAGTCGCGACCGCCTAGCTGTTGCGGTGTCAGCCGACTAGATCGAAGGGTTTCACAGATTCATGCTAGCCGCACTGGCGCATTGCACTGCTCCCGTTATATTCACATGATGATGTAGGTGAGGCGTTGTTAGACCACCGACAACTCCGTTTCACCATGAGTGGTGTATCGCCAGGTAGTATGCCGGGATGCCATCGGCCTTGCGGAAGATCGAGGGGAGGATATTGCCCCCAGGCTTCATTGTTGTTGGAGAGGGGGTACCGGAGTGACATCGGCACCACCCTTATGAACTTAGGCGCTTCCTCCCTATGCCCATTGTTCATGTCGGTGCAGATGATTGGTTGCCGGGATGCCGTCGGCACAGCAGGTTGATGTCGGGATATCATCGACGTCCACAGGCGTATGGGGTTGCCCCCGATGCCTGTGTTGTCGGTTGGTATAGAGACTCGACGTCGGATTGCCGTCAGCAACGCCGAGAAGTACCTCTTCATTGGCTGCAAAAGATGTTGGGGAAGCGCAACAACTAGAAACACCCGACAAAGCAAAGTGAACCAAGAGGAATAAAAAAGGTTTGGTTGGGTTTTAAAATGTTGGCTTTCCCGTTATACACCAGCTATAGGTGTGACATCCGAGAAGGCTATCAAAGGACTTGTCGTCGGGAATCGTCGAAATACCATGACGATTACAACTCAACAACTGCATAAGCCTCGGTGTACGTGTATGAAGACGTCGTGTTTCGGGATGCTTCCGAGAGGCAACAGAAATTCTTATTCTAGCCCATCATCGTGCGGAGGGGCCCCACAGCTCGCCATGCCCCCGCGCATGCCTCATGAACCCGGAGACTTGGGTATGGTAGGCTCAGGGTAGATGGTTTTGGGAGAACAGCTTGGCGATTTTTCTTCATGCCTTATTGAGGGGTGGTGAACATCTACTTTCCGCCTTCTTTCCAGTGTGTCTCATACTGCTTGTGACAACTTGACTACTTCTTGGAGATTCTGGATTTTTTTTTTTGAGGATACTGCTTGCACTTCTTGAGGATTCTTCTTCTATGACTTCTCGAAGACCCACCTTGAGAACTTGGAAGGCACATGTTCACCTCTGTGGACTAAGAAAACCCTCTGGCATTTTATCTGGAGCTTTTTGGTGGCGTATCCCAGGGTTGTCATGTGGCTACTTACCGAACCAACTTGCATTGGGCCAGGTAGCCACCATGAATCTTTTCCTATAGTCTCCCCTAGGATGCGAGCCTCTGCGACCATGAAGCATGACAGGAAACATGAAGGGCGCGGGGTCTCGGCGCTCAGAAGTGCCCAAGTAATCGTCTCTGCTGCCTCCGAAAGCATACGCCTGATACGTGTCGTGCATTGTGGGTGTAGGAGCCGCTCTGCCTGCAACTCGACACAATGTGCCACCCTCCGACAAGTCCTAGGGTAGCCAAAACTTCAATCAACAGCATGATGTGATAGGGGAAATCCAGTTTTTTTTGTTGGACTGAGTCCGTTAAAATTGGGGAGACCAAGAAAATGTCCACAACATGCAACGAGGAGTGCATCATGGATTCTATAGCCCACTGAAAAGGGTCTCCCCAAGGAGAGAGAAAAAAAAGGCAACAAAAGAGGCAAGATTTTAAGAAAAATATTTTTTTAGGAACCTTCCGTTGATTGGGGGCATAGGCCGGGCTCCCTGGGAATCAACCAGCTGGTATGCACCCCCGTCGTAGACTTGCTCGACGACATATGGTCCTTCCCACTTTGGCTCGAACTTCCCCTTCGTCTTGTGCGTGATGACAATGGGATGACGGAGCACGAGGACCAACTCGCCCTTCCGGAATACGCGCTGCTTGACGAGCTTGTCGTAGGCTCTCACCATGTTCTGGCGGTAGAGCTCCAGGTTTTGCAGAGCATGAAGTCGCTCCTCTTCAAGGGCGTCAAGCTCCTGGAAACGAAGTTGTACCTGTTCATCTCGGGTGAGTCCTTCCTGGAGAGCCACCCGTAAAGAGGGTAGCTGGACTTCCAATGGCAGTACGGCTTCACTCCCGTAAACAAGAGAGAATGGAGTAGCCTGTGTCGGGGTACGGACTGTAACGCGGTACGCCCATAAGGACTCGAAGAGACGATCGTGCCAGTCTCTCTTGTGCCTTGTCACCGTCTTCTTGAGTATCTTGCCGAGCGTCTTGTTGAAGGCTTCGATCGCTCCGTTGGCTTGAGGGTAGTAGCCGGTGGAGAAGTTCCACTTGATCTTGTACTTCTCCATGAACCTGTACATCTTGCAGGATTTGAAGGCCTTGGCATTGTCGGAGGTGATGCGGTGTGGAATCCCAAAGCGATATATGATATTTCGCTCTAGGAAATTGATGACGTTGTCGCTCTTCACCTCCCTTAGTGGAACGGCTTCCACCCATTTGGAGAAGTAGTCCGTCGCAGCGAGGATGAAACGATGCCCCCTGGATGACGGAGGGTCGATGAGGCCGATGACGTCGATTCCCCAGGCGTCAAATGGCCAAGAGGGAACGGTAGGGTGGAGCGGGACCGGCGGCTGATGTTTGAAGTCGCCATGTACTTGACAGTTGTGGCATGACCTGGCCACCCGAAGGCAGTCCGCCATGACGCCGGGCCAATAGTATCCCGCAAGACGTATGCTATGATACATTTTAGCTCCTCCTTGGTGCCCGCCGCAGACTCCATGGTGCATCTCTTGGAGGATCTTCTCGGCTTCACCTCGATTGACGCACCGAAGTAGGACCTCCTGTCCATGAGACCGCCTATATAGGACACCTGCTTCATAAAGATAAAAGGGGAGTCGTCGTTGTAGTTGACGTCTCGCGACGGGGTCATCGGGGAGACTGCCATGCTTGAAGTAGTCGAGGAAGGGTTGCAGCCACTCGTCTTCCCCCACGGTGTTCGTCATGATGGAGTTGACTTCGTACTCCGCCGGGATAAGCTCCAGAACAGCTGGGAGGAGCCACCTTTCTTCAACATTTACCTGCATGGTTTTATTATCCGGAAGCACCAATGCTGCCGCTAGTTTTGCCAAGGCATCAGCAGGCGCATTTCTGCTTCGCGGGACATGGAGCACTTCAACATGTTGAAATTTTTCCATGAGGTTCCGGGCCGCGGTGTAGTATGGGACCAGTTCAGGCTTGCGAACTTCAAAGATGTCGTTGACTTGACGAACAATGAGCTGGGAGTCACCGAAGGCCCGTAAGGAACGGACTTCCATGGAAAGCGCCAGGAGAAGGCCGAAGATGAGCGCCTCATACTCTGCTTCATTATTTGAGCATTCGTCTTTGAGGAGGGAAAATGAGTGATACATCACCCCTCCTTGCGGTGTCTTGAACACCAAACCTGCGCCTGCCCTTCGTCTTGGGGCTCCGTCAACATCGGCATCCGTGCGGGAGGCGCCGTCGAAGTAGAGCTCCCACGGTGTGTTGAGGTCGACGGTGAAGACCTCCTCATCAGGAAGGTCGGTGATGAGAGGAGAATCATCGGGCACTGGGTGTGCTGCGAGGAACTCCGCCAAGGCTTGCCCCTTGATCGCCTTCTGAGGGACAAAGGTGATATCGAACTCCATCATGAGAAGCGCCCATTTTCCTAGTCGCCCCATGAGCACAGGCTGACTTAGCACGTACCTCACAGGGTCCGCTCTTGCGACGAGGTGGATTTGGTGCTTCAACGTGTAGTGCCTCAGTTTCTTCAAAGCGAAGATTAGGGCCAAGCACAACTTCTCTATTGCAGAGTAGTTTCGCTCGGCCCCCGCCATGGTGCGACTCAAGTAGTAGCAGGCCACCTCCTTTCCTTCGTCATTGTTCTGGGCGAGCAAAGCACCTACCGAAGTGTGCTGCGCTGCAATGTATAGAATAAGTGGGCGCCCCTTGACAGGAGCTGCCAAGACAGGTGGATTAAGGAGGTACCTTTTGATCTCATCAAAGCCGCGTTGGCATCCCTCATCCCACATGAACGGAGCTCCTTTCTTCATGAGGCTCGAGAAGGGTTGGATGCGTCCGGAGAGGTTGGAGATGAAGCGTCGGATGTACGCTAGCTTCCCCTGCAATGACCTCAACTCCTTGAGGTCTTGGGGTGGTGGCATGTCTATGATGGCCTTGATCTTCTTAGGCTCGATCTCTATGCCTCGATGACGAACAACAAAGCCGAGGAAGAGGCCCGACTGAACACCGAAGGCACACTTCAATGGGTTCATCTTGAGTTGATGTTGTCGTAGCCGCTCAAAGACCACTCGAAGATCTTCTAGATGATGCTCGCGTTCTTTGGTCTTGACCACCATGTCGTCTACGTAGCACTCCACCGAATGGTGGATTAGATCACCAAGAATGCACGTCATGGCATGCTGGTACGTTGCACCGGCGTTCTTCAATCCGAACGGCATGACGATGTAGTAGAAGTTGCCCTTCGGGGTCCTGAAAGCGGTGTCGATGGCGTCATCTGGATCCATCTTGATCTGGTTGTAGCCTGATGAACCATCCATGAAGGATAGTGCGCCATGCCCTGTGGTGGAGTCGACGACTATCTCCGGGATCGGCAAGGGGAAATCATCTTTGGGGCAGGCTCGATTCAGGTCGTGGAAGTCCTGGCAGATTCGTATCTGCCCATTCTTCTTCTCTACCGGGACGATATTGGCGAGCCACCGTGGATACTTGATCTCCTTGATGAAACCTGCAGCGATTAGTTTGTCTACTTCGTTGATGACATCATCTTCAAGTTCCGGACGCAAGCGTCGCGGTTGCTGCTTGATGGGGCGGAATCGTGGGTCAATCGCCAGCTTGTGAGTGGCGACACGAGGGTCCAACCCTGGCATTTCCTTATAGTTCCAGGCGAAGCAGTCTTGATACTCCATCAAGAAGCTTCGGTATTCTTCTCGCTCCTCCTCTGTCAGTGTGGCGCTGACGAAAGTGGGGCGTGGGTTGTCTTCCGTCCCAAGGTTGATTTGGACAAGCTCATCGATGGTCGGCTGCCCCCCATCTTCTAGTTCTTGGGGGGCTGACATGGAGTTGAGCTCCTCGTCATCACTCGGCTCGCCGTTGATGGAGTGTTGTTGATGAGGGATGATGTGTGATGTGCCGGAGTCATCGCTCGACGAGACCGATGTGGTGTGGCAGCTGACTCGTGTTCCGCCATCGAGATCCTCCTCTTCATCGCCAGGGACATCATAGGTGTGGCATTCCTTCATCTGGTGGGTCGGATCGCCAAGGACGCATGTCATGGCATGCTGGTATGTTGCAACGGCATTCTTCAACCCAAAAGGCATGCTGGAGTTGTAGAAGTGTCCATCTGGCATCGGTTGCCTTCCGTCCTCTGGTTCTCGTGGTGCTAGCACGGAGCCGAGCCTCCCATCATCGCTAGGGGAATCGAGGTCGATGTAGCCGAGCCCAAACTTTGGTTGGGTCATGCATTTTTGCTTGATGAGAGCCTCCGCTTGTCTCCACCATTCCTCGCATATAGCCGGCGGTGGAAGCATCCTATTGTTTCGCCGAAGAGTGATCCCGGCCTTCTCCAGCAAGCGAACCATCTTGGGTTCAGCCTTCATCGTGGGTAGCGCCTCCTCTGGATTACTGCATGGTTTTGGAAACTCACATATAGAATCACATTGTTTTACCTGGGGAACCTTGTAGAAAATGGTATGGACTCCACATCCAGATAAGTTGGGAATCGCCCAAACCTCCAATGGAGAAGCCACTGAGATATAGAGTGACGGGGGCTGCACGCCTTGAGCTCCCCTTGTGACTTCCTCCATCTCTTTTATTCTTGTTCTAACCACTCCTTGCGTGGGCGCGGGTTCCTCCTTCGGAGTCCTGCGTGCCCGCAGCGTGATGGTTGGTGGCGCATCATTGCTGCCCATTGACATCTTGGGTCCTTCCCGGGCACCTGCAGAGCTTCCAAGTGTTAAACGGCCGGGCTCTCGGTGCGCCGAAGTTGATGCAGAAGGGGTAGCCCCATGTGGAGGTGATGTACCCGACCTCAGCGGGACCGATGTCGGCGTCGGGAATCTCGCCTTCAATAGCAATGGGGCCATTGGGGCAGATGTAGAAGATCCTATCTGACGCGAAGCCGAAGTTGAGCTCCCGGTCTCTGCAGGGGAAGGGCGATCATAGTCATGACGCACTGTAGAGGATGATCGCCTACGCCCTTGGCTCTTGTGGCTCCGCGAAGAGGGATCCCTTGTGTCAGCAGGCGAGCATGGCATGAGGAGGCGCTTCATCTCGGCTACCGGTGCCACACCTGGTTTGATCAAGACATCAACCGAAGGTGTCGTCCGCCCCAACTGTTGGTCGCTGCCTTCTACGGGGAAGTAATACTTTGCATCTGCATGGTGAGACTTCTGCACAGTGTAAGGAGAGATGTTGCCGATGATGCGCTGTTGCGTGCCTTGGGTATCGAGGAACTTCAGGCACTGGTGAAGAGTGGACGGCACGACGCGGTACTTGTGAATCCATGGCCTCCCTAGGAGGGCCGAGTAGGAGGTGTTTGCTTCGATGACGAAGAACCGCACCTTGAAGCTGAACATGGACATCTGGATCTTTAGCGTGATGGCGCCTAGCGTTGGCTTTCCTTGGTTGTCGAAGCCACAGATCATTACATCTGTGGACTCCAAGTCGTCCACCGTGAAACCAGCCCGCGTCAAGCTCCGAAGGGGTAGGATGTTCACGGCGGACCCTGGGTCGATGAGGATCCTCGTAGAGCTCCGGAGCTTGCAGCGCCTTGATAAGGGCTTCACGAAGTTCGGGCACCATCATGAGGGCATCGTGCACACTCAACAGTGCGGGGATTCGCTTGAGGTGGGCGATGATGTTGTAGTTGATGTCGCGCAGCTTTGTCTTCTCTTGGCCTTGTTCTTCACGCACTTCTTCCTGCAAGGAAACCTCTTTCAGGGCAACCGGCTTGGGCGCCCTTGCTGGCTTAATCTTAAGTGGTTCAGGTAGAACCTTGCCTCCACGCAAGTTCATGTTCACCTCTTCCGCTTGCACGTCCTTCTTCGTATCTTCAGCGTGGAACACCTCTTGCTCTTCGGGTGTGAACACATCTTCTGAATCGGAGCTTGGCGTGTCGCTATAGTTGAGGACGACGTTGCAGCTTTCGTTGTTCGATGATTGGGGTGAGCTTGCTCCTTCTGGGTCTCCCTCTCTTCCCTTCGCCAGTACCTGGACCCGAGCGTGTGGCATGAACTGCTCCAAAGTGGGCAAAACACGCCCTGGCCGTGGGAATGACTCATCTCCCTCTGACATAGGGATAAATCTTGGTGGAGGGCGGCGTTGACTTGGATCGACTCGCCTTAGGATCCTTGGGGTGGCTTGCACTAGCGGAGCTGGGCAAAGAGGCCGTGGTGGAAGGTTCCTCGGGTAAGGCTTTCGGCGAACCATTCTCCAAGGCTCCTCCTTGTGGATGGCTAGGGTTGCCTCCTGATGCAGAGGAAGTGCATGCGTCGTGGAGAGGACAAGGCTGGATAACTGATCTTCAACCTGTGCGAGTGGCACCCACCTTTCTTCGCGCTCCGTTTCTTGACCCGCTGAAGAGGAAGAGGCCACGCTCACCATGTTCACCGTGTGGTAGTCCGGATTGATGGCTTCTGGGTCCAAGTTGATCCTCTTCTCATTGACGGCCCTTTGGTGCCATTCTTTGAAGGCGACACAGTCTTCGATAACATGCCCCACATACCTATGGTACGGGCAAAACAAAGGATTATCAGTCATCCTCACCTGATCGGGCCTCCGAGGTTCCGGCAGGTTTAGTGCTTGATGCTCCATCAGCTGATTGAACATGTCCTTGACAAGTTCGCGACGGAAAATGTACTGCTTCTTGAGGAGCTCCTGAATTGATGGGCGTTGCCTTCCTGCTGCCTGTTCACCTCTTGCGCCCAAGACGGGCACATGACCTTGTGGTGCAGATGCGAAGATCTTGGTGGTGTTTGCTTCCGCCGGTGCCTTTGGCTTGCCACCGTTGTTAGCCTGCTTGGATGTCGCGGCGAAGCGCTTGGCAGGGTCGAATGCGCTGGCATTCTTGTAGAGCTCCATTATCTGCGGCGATTTCTCGAATTCGAGCTTCGTGGCTGCTACCGCCGTGCTCAGGGCACTAAAGGTTCTAGGCTCGCGCCGAGAGACCTCCAATGACCAATGTTGTTGCATCCCATGGACGCACATCTCGATGGCGTCCTCAAGGTGCATCTCTCTGGCGAGACGCACATAGCTGTTGCGAAAGCGGATGATGTAGTCGTCAATGGACTCATCTCGTCGTTGTCGAACTTGTGCCAGCTCGACGATGGAGAAGTCCTTTTTCATGGCGACGAAGTGCTTCTTGAAGACCTCCTTCATGCCTGCCCAACTTCCAATGGATCCAACCGGTAAACGGCTGTACCAATGGAATGCAGGTCCGGTTAATGATCCTGAAAATTGACGCAAGAGAAGTGACGAGCTGTTTGCCGTATCGCCGCATGCCGCCTCAAAGTACGCCAAGTGCTCCCTTGCGTCACCGGTTCCATCGAATTGGCGGAACTTCGGTGGGTGCCACCCTGAGGGGTATGCCACCATGTCGTGCCATGCCTCGTAGGGCTTCTCTAGCTCGCTCTCTGAGGTGCGAGGGGCTTGATTTATCGTCATTTGCTTGAACTTTTTGGCCACCATATCTTCAACGATATCGTGGCAGTCCTTCAGCATGCTCGCATTTGGCGCTGCATTGGCAGAACCAACAGGGCTAACCGATGGCCGGGCATGAATGCTGGTGTCTTGGTGTTGACGCGCATCATTAAGTGGCACCCCTGCATGAGTGTCACCTAGTATCTCTTCTTCTTGTGGATCCGCCACCCGTTGCGACACGCCTCGTGGTGGAGCGCCTTGGTTGTTCATCATGAGCTCGATGAATTGGTCAAGCTTCGAGGCCAACTGGTTGATGGTCTGACGCTGGTCCCTGACCTGTTCCTCTAAGGAGGCATGTCGTGCTGCTACTTCATTTGCGGCACCTGGCTCCTGGATGACGGCGTCTGGATTTTCGGGGGCACCGCCACTGTTCACCATGCGAACTGGTGTAGTGTGGAGATCTCCAACACCATCTTCAGAATCTGATAAGTCAGATGGAACAAGCTCTTGGTAAGGAGGGGAGTTTGGGTGCCTCTCCAACGAAGGCGAGGATGATGAGTCGGAGAAGCGCTCTTCGTCGTCGAGGTCGTTTTGGTGCTCCCCATCTCCAGCAGGCCCATCCGTTACGCTTTGACGTGCTATGGACCTCAGTCGCGTGTTAGCTCCAGGCCGACTGGCAACCTGGTGAAGTTCATTAGGGTCTTCAGGAAGACGAGCCGTGATGTCGGTGTATCGGCGTGGTGATATGTCTCGATGTCGTGAAGTGCTTCCATCTGCCAGCGATCCTTTGCCTGCAGTTAAAGGAAGACATGGAGCCTTGGATCTTGCTCCTTCTTGTGATGACGAAGAGCTTGTCTTGGGGCCCCTCTCTGAACCTTTGAACCATGCACGCACATGGCCAAGGCGGGGTAAGAAAGTCTTCCGGAAGTCCGCCTTAGGGTTCGGTACAATCTCTTCATCTGAAGGATAGCCAAACTCCTGGGTGATGTGAGGAGGTCGCCATCCATTGCTTGACTCTTGGCTGGGTTGCACCCCTAGAGTGCCACACAAAGCAAGGTTCTTCTCACTTGGTTCCTCCAGTTTCTCAGCCTCCTCTTGGAGCTTAGTTTCCCCATCTTGCTGCATTTTATCAGAGGTAAAAAGAGGAGGATTCATGGGAAGTGTTGCGTCCGGTTGGGGAGTGATGTTGGTTGTAGCCTCGGGAGCCGCTTCGTCGTTGATGGAGGTCGTAGGCTTGGTTACTTCAATGCCGTCCATCGGTGTAGCCGTTGGTGCAGGTGTTTTTTGGTCCTCCAATGGGGGTGGTGTTGTGGCCGCCTTCACCTGTTCACCATTTTTTTGGGGAAGTGATGAAGGAGGCATCGCCTTGCTCCTTTGCTCCGCGCTGCTTGTGGACGGCTTGCGTGGTTTCGGCGCCAAACGACTGAGCAGGTAGCTATACCGCTCATGTCGCTCCAAGTCGGGGGAGATGCGGAACCTGATTCTGTCATTTTCTTGAATGACTGCACCATCGGGTCGTAGACGTACCTGGGTGTGTCGTAGGACTAAATCCTTGAGTTCCTTGTATAGAACTTGGCGGTTTCTCCGGCGCCTCTCGCGCTTGCGTTGGTTATCAGTCGGAACACCGCCGGCCCTTAGTGGCCCTGACGGCGTGGGGAGAAGTGGTGGTGCAGGGCGTCGCGTGGATGATGAAGTCCTGTCCATTATCGCCTGTAGTTGTGGTCGATCTCCCCGCCTGGGAGGGGACGATGGTTGTGGTGGAAGCGTCGGTCGCAGAGGCTCCCGTAGTCGCCACTGCTGAGTGGGCTGGGGGTCCCTCTCTTCTTCTTGGTGTCTTGACCAACGGTTCCAACGTGGGGGCATGTTAGTATGCCCCCGTTGCTGGAAGTGTCGGGTTGGTGATGGTGGTCGTCGAGGTGCCAACGTGTGGCGCTCATGTTGAGGACGATGATTTGGGGCCTCACGCCTCATTCTTCCTCCAGCTTGTGTCGATGATGTACTTGGCGCCGTCGAAACATGCAGGCGCCTCTGGATGCTGTTCATCTGCTCTTGGAGATGGCGAAATTCTCGCCGCAGGTCTTCGTCACGTGGAGCGGGTGCCTCATGGCGAAGGACGGAAAACTTGTTGTCGTTGGGGAGAGACCGTCCGTCGACCGCTGAAGTATGGAGGCATGGAGCCCATGCACCCCGCTGAGTATCTTCAAGGTTGATGGAGACTGTAGAGCCCGGTAGAACAGGCTCCTTGCGCGAACGCCGCTTCCAGAACTCCTTCATAATAGCCCGCCTCACCAGCTGCTTGACCTTGGTTGGCTCGTACGCCCAATCGTCGGGAAACAAGTCGTATGGAGGGGTCAAGGTGCTCCGATAAGTGAACACCTTGTCCGCTAGGTCCCTTGCTCCGAGGGACCAATCCTCCTCCGGCACCGTGCTCTGAGCAATGCGAGAGGTGATCTGTTGGTGGAGTAGTTGTACCTTGCGATACTTCCTCCTGTAGTTCCGAAGAGGGTGCGGGCTTTCCGACAAACGCGAGTTTGCCATGAGCTTGCGCAGGTTCTGGGAGATGGCCTCCAAACCTTCAAGCAGCTCGATCTCGGTGCGTCGTGGAGTTGGTCGTGAAGGCTCTGAGTGCGGAATAGGGGTAGGGGCGTGATGGGACGCCGCTCTTGCCCGCCTGTTGGTGGCCTTAGCACGAAGGCGTTGAGCAGCCTCCACGTCTCCCATCATATCCGCCCTTGTTGACTCCTTCAACAGGGCACGTGCCTCGAGCATTAGCTCGCGACGCTCCTTCTTCACCTTGGCGGCTTCCCGCCTTTGCGCCTTCTTCGATTGCACAGTTTGGAACTGCGCAGGATCTTGAGCTTCGTGCATGTAGACTTTGTCACCAATCTCGATGACGATCATGGCCGGCATTGATCCAAACTGAAGCACTGATGGCTCCGAGTTGCTTCCGTGTGAGAGTCCACCTGCAGAAAAAGGGATCTCGATCAACGGAAATCCTCGCCGATGACTTGTCATGCAGCATGCTGTGTGGATTGGGAGACGGGCGAAGACGATTCTGACGACCACAGCGAAGCAGAGATGGGAGGAGAACCGCGTCCCACCGGGCGTGCCAATTTGTTTGACACGAGAAAAACATCTAAAACTCCGTGGAGAAAGGAAGAAGGGAGTGTGTTTCTCTCATGCGCCGGGGAATGGAAAAGGAAACATGCGGGCGTGCCAGTGTACCGTAGTACACAAAAAGAAAGGGGTACGGAAACGAGTATTTCATTAATCTCATTGGAGAAACAAAATTACAAGTTTCATAATAAAAGGGTGCACTCCATGGCCTACTAGCGCGGCCAGGCTGACTGTAGCGATTGTGTGATCTACTGGTTCCCGGGGCCTCGGAAGGCTCCCGGTTAATTACTCCCGCGGGTTGCTCCGCGGGATACCTCCGATTGAGCTGTGTGGTCATCTTCGTCGTCTTCGCTTCGCGTTCTCCATGCATGATGATGATGATGTGTGTGGGCGGCGGCAGAGCCCGTGTCCTCGTCGGTACACGTGCCGCAAGTAGCGTGGCCTTTGCGGTGGCCACGCTTGCCCTCGCCGTCGTGCCTCGTCGGTCTTGGCGGCATTGGAGGGGTTGTAGTTGGGGTAGCATGGATCACGCTCGGCTTGAATCTGGCAGGGAGCACCACGGTTGGCTACCAGCGTCTTCGACTAGCGGTTACGAGTGGAGGGCCGCCACCGTGGCATCGACCTCCGAGGCATCGACCTCGGTGGCATCAGCGTCCGTAGCACGGGCTTGGTGAAGACGAGCTCCGGCAACGCGTCGTCCTCGTCGAGCGGTGATAAGTGGGGGCGGCCACCGTGGCGTCGACCTCCAGGACACCGACCTCGGTGGCGTCAGCGTTCCTAGCGCGGGCTTGGTGAAGACGAGCTCCGGCGTCGCGTCATCTTCGTCAAGTGGTGATGAGCGGGGAGGGGCGGCCACCGTGGCATTGACCACCGGGGCATCGACCTGGCGACCTCAACGGTGGGCGGCGTCGTGGCGTGCTCCCTGTCGTTGTCTTGGCAGAACCGTCGTGACGAGGTGGACAACAGGTGGTGGTGGCGACCTCCGTGGCATCGACCTCCATAGCGCCGTCTTGGCGACATCGACGGTGGGCTGCGGCGTAGCGTGCTCCGTCTCGATGTCTTCGCCGAACCGTCGTGACGAGGCGGACATCGGGTGGCGATGGTGACCTCCTCGTCGTTCTTCGTGGCGCTGTTCGTCGCATCCGTGCGCCGCGACCTGTACACCATGGGCTATTCGCCGAACGCCATCAAGGCCGCCATGGTAGAACGCCGGGGCTAGCGGTTGGGCTGCGTTGTTGAAGAGCTCCGGCTGCTCCCGAGTAATCTTGAGCCAAAAACATGACACCTGAAAAATAAAGGGCTTGGCGTAGACAGTGTAGGTGTAGTTTTCTGGTCCGGCGAAGTCGTCTTCGGCGGCGGCGACGACGCGATCACACGAGCATCGTCCCCACGTAGCACGTACTCTCGATGTAGTGCATGCATGCTGGACGAGAGAGAGAGGCAAGAGGAAAAATCAGACGTTCATCTCACCATTCGGAAAAGTGAACTTAGCGTTCATGTCGATGTCGCCGAGGTTCCTTGTGTGTAGATGGATGGGCGTGATGGCTGGAGGTACGTGGATGGATCGATGTGTGCAAGGGATGGATGGATGGATGGAAGTGATGTTGCGTGATGGCTGGAGGTGCGCCTTGGTCTTCCCTTGGCCGTGCCTCCGTGCGTGCGTCCTGCCTCCTCCTCCCTGTGATGGATGGGTGAATGAATGGATCTCCACATGGTGCGTGGATTGCTGGCCTTTATATAGGCAGGCGCTAGGGTAACGGAGGGAGCGACGTGCAGCCCACCAGCGCCGCCAACTTTCTGTTTGCATGACCGTATTGTTGGCGTATTGTTGGCGAGAGAATCGGAGCAGACCATGCTTATCTTATCTTTACAAAGGAAGCTTCGGTGCATCTTATCCAGCCGCGTACAACTGATGTACTTTTGACCGAGGCCCTTTTGGCTGTTCCGCAGACTCAAGTGGGTGGCCGGAATATTTAAATGTCATATTTGTGATTGAGAAAGCTAATTAGCATGCAACCCATGCATGCATCAGCTGGCTCAAGTCCACATGCATGAACTATGGCCACCGAACGTGGAGAAAGTTTTTCTTTGTACGTGTGCATATCAAATACTACCAAAATCATTCTTCCTTTGACTCTATGAAAAAAAAAACTATGATATATACTCGTGCTCATAGATACTTCGGCACGACAAATTCTCGTCGAACAACTACCAAGAAATCTAATTGTGTGATGGTCCGAAGAAATTGTGCATGTGTCTATGAATGTCGAGCTTAATACCCTAGGCCATAGACTCTATGTTTAGTTGTAATACCTCATCAAATAAAAAATTATCAGCTCTAAGTTATGTGAATGATATTTACAGTCATTAGTTTGCTTTTATATTTTGATAATGCCATTTCTAATGTTTTTGTCGGTCTTTTCTTATGAGCGAGAAACAATTTTTCATATCATAACTGATGCCGAAAATTTATATGGCATGAAATATTGCTTTGCCATGACAATTCATACAAAGGGAACTCTCCTTGTTGTAAACTATGAAGAAATACTTCTTGTGAAGCTACCAAAATAAAGTAAGCGAGAGCTGTATTTCCCAAGTTTCATGTTTTATCAGTAGCACTGAGTGACAGCGATAGAAGAATGGAATACTTGACGTTATTCGGTCATATTTCTTGTGACTGAAATATTCAAAGATCTAACCTAGGTGATTGTATTGGATTATGACATGGTTATTCAATGTGGTATAACGTTCTTGTGAAATCTTGATATGGGGACAAGGTAAATGGTGTAAGATTGGCTGAAGTTAGAAATCTCCTAGGTAAGAACAGGAAGCATGATCCTAAAGCATGTGTATGGATGTCTCTAGTGAATGTGATTAATTCGGATACATGGAGGAATCATAAAGTAGTTGAGAAATACCGGTGCTCCTTCTAAGTTGGTATAATTCTTATCTATTTATTGATATTCAGTCGTAACAATCGATGGTGAAGGTGAACCCTGATGCTCCTGGGTGGACGAAGAGGTGATGTCTTCATTTCAAATTTTAGCTGACCCTTAGATTACGCTGAGGCCGGTGCAGGGAATATATGTAAATTGATTCAGATATTATGATACTCTAGGCGTGTTATGTTTTTATTTTACCATTGCATGTGCCATCACAAAATAAACGAATTTTGAGAATGTGTCAAATGAAATCGTTGTGCTAACATTTTCAGGTTGAGTTTGACAGACATTTCGTTAGGAATCTATAAGATGTACAATGCGATACGTATGTTGGGTGAATGCAATTGGTATCTTGAAACTCTATTTGCTCACACATAAGAAAGATGGTTAAACAATCTCTGTGATTACATAAATCGATGGTTAATTTCTGGATGTGGCATTGGTTGTGCCAACAGAATACAAAGAGGACCAGATGGCACATAGCACCCAGGACGATGCTTTGGACGAATGCTACATAAATTTACTTCTGCCCACGTCGCCAACCCTAGGCGACATGGGGGGAGATCGCGCCGCTAGCCCTCGGGCTCCTCTCTTTGACCCCTCCCTCCCTCCCGCCGCCGGAGATCACGACGGGCGAATCATGTGCTGTGGGCTATGAGGGCGGCGGCGGGGCTTTCTCCCTCGCGCGGCAATGGCGAACCCCTCTGGCAGCGACGACACACATCACGACGGTGATCCAGCGGCAAGGAACATCGGAGGCGCGGCCACCCCACGCTAGAGGCGGTCCTATGGTGGTGGCCGGATTCGCGGATCTCGCACGACCCAGATGTGCTTGGGCGGGCCGGCGGCTCGGTTCTGCGGCGATGGGCTAGCGCGGTGGGCTGACCATGCCGGCTGCTGACACCGTTGTCGTGTTGTGGCCGATCAGGCGGCGGTTGCTGGATCTTTTTCGTTTAGTCCCCGTCAAAGAAGGCGGCGATCCATGCACAAGACGCTTGATGGAGGTTCTTCGAACAAATCTTGGTTAAAACCTGCTCTCGTCTGGCTGCCAAGGCCGGTGATGGCGGCGCTCTTCAGTGTCGTTCCATTCTTGATGGTGTCGCCGTTGAGAAGTTCCATACCACAATCTGCTCCCTCCTGGGAAAACTCTAGACTAGTAGATCAGATGATGGCCGCGCTCTTGTGTAGTTTCCTCCTTGAGGTGTCATTTCTGAAGATGTACACGGGCTCGAGGGACCAGTGGATGACATCTTTGATGGAGCGGTGCTTCATCCTACAAATTGATGGCGAACAAATACTTATAGGCGGGCCTATAGTTTATTAAAATTAGAATGCCACCCACCCTATTAAACAGTCCGGTGCAAACCGCTCCCAATAAAAACGGACACATTCTTGCATCTAGCAGCTGACCAATAAATATATATTTTTGTAAGACTATTATTTTTATTTAATACGTATTTATATGTTTCTTTTTATAGACCTGGCTTGGATGATGCCTTGAAAATGTTGATTGACAAGTCACTATATAACTATGATGGTTCAGACCGAAAACTTATCGAGTTTTACACAATCAACAGAGATGCATAAAAATAATTATTCTTAAAAAATGATTTGTCGTTAAAAATAATCTATTGATAAAGGACCTGAGACGATATTGTTGGAAGGGGGCAAAAATTCACCGATATTTATAAAACTAGAAAAGAAATATATTTCCTTTGACACTATATTAGTGTAAAAAACGTTCTTATATTATGGGACGTAGGGAATACGTGGCAACGCACGAGCATTTTACTAGTAGGTATAGAAGGCAACTGGAATTAAAAGGAAAATTTGAACACAATATTGATGCAGATGCTTATATATACGCACATACACTCATCATTACGAATGCAAGCACACACACCATACCAGAGCTGGCCAAACAGGCCGGCCCGCCTTAAACGTGTCTAGCACGGCACGACCGGCATGATTAATAGCCGGCATGTGCCGGGCCGGCCCACGTGCTGCAGAAAGCAGCCCAAGCACGGCACGGGAGGTAAATGGGCCGGCCCGCGGCACGCCGGCACATTTATTTTTTCACGAAATACCTTAAAAACAAGGGAAAAGGCCAAAAAAATGTTTAAAATTTAGAACTTTATGTGAAATATTATTTGGGATAAATCTAGAGTTTTATTAGCGTTTACATCATTAAAACTTTCCATCTCAAAGAATTAAAGAAATACAAAACATGCTCAGATCCAAGCACAACTACTCAGATCCAAGCACTACAAAAATATGCAACCACTACAAAAATGTTGAACATATTAGAGTATTAGGTATTTATTTAGGACATATATATTTATATATTTCAAAAAATATATAAACGGGTCATGTGTAGCCTCTAGGCCCAAGGCATGTCGCGTGCCTGGCAAGTCCCGTTTAGCCTGTGTCGTGGCTGACCCATGACGGGTCGTGCCGGCGTGCTCGCGGGCCGGCCTGGTTGGCCCGGCCCATTTAGCCAGCTTTGCACTCTATCTCTATGAGCACCTCTAAGAAACTGAGCTGGCACAACATCTTGAGATTGGTGAAGTCGCCACAGACACCTTCGTAGTTGACGGGAACGTCTCATTCAAATGAACGTACATCACTGAAAGGCTAGAATAAATCCAAGTAAACGCGAGCACCAATGTCAACTCTAGAATTTAAACTCTGGTGAGCAGAGAATACTACTGTCCTTCTAACTATCTAACCACAGGTTCGTTCGCAACTAAAGTTAAAAATTGATAGCCAAAATTACAACTTGCACTCTCTAGCCTTCATAACTATCATGAATCTCCCTCTTGCTTTGACGCCTCAGTGTGGTCATGATCTATATCATGTTCGTGATGGCAAACTACGTGAGTTGGAGAATGTTGGGTGAGCATCGCATCATTTCAAAAACACCTCAAGTGCATATGCGTCGATTTAATTTCTGCCATGCTTTGTCACTTTGTTCACACATTTTCTTTGCGTGAAATGTATAATCACCTTTTAGTAATCGCAATTAAATGGCTTACGAAAAAACAAAAGTATTATCATCTAGTGATCAACGGTACTACCAGAACAATCGCTTCACAGTGCATGTTGCTTGACAGAAACGGGGCAGCGCGGTCACCCCATCGTCAAATCCTCCTTGAAACCTGATTTCCCCCCGCTTTATATATAGCAATTTACCACACATAGAGTAACAACCCTAACAAGCAAAACAAATACTCCCTCCGTCCCAAAATAAGTGACGCAAAAGTGAGCCAACTTTGCACTAAAGTTAGTGCAAAGTTGGCTCACTTTTGCGTCACTTATTTTGGGACGGAGGGAGTATGATACAGGGCTCCACGGAGGGAGTAGTTTATTACTCTCTCGGTCCCACAATGCAGGACGTTTTTACAAGCTATATTAGCTTGCAAAAACATTTTACATTGTGGGACAGAGGGAGCACACTATTATTCAGCTACATATTTACTCTGCTCGGAAGACGGCCGGGCAAACATTAAGGGACTGAGGCATACCCCAGTTACAAATACAGACTTGAAAGTTGAAACTTTAAAGCAAATAACACAGACCCACAGATGTTAAAGTCAGGCGTGGTCGGGCACGTCGGACCATTTGATGTCCACCTGCCCGACACTGGGGTCAAGATGGAAGTTGGTCCAGATATGCATGGACGCGCCGACCTCGTTGTCACAGCCAGCGCACTCGTCGACCACCCTGGCGCTTATGTGAAGGTTGGCGTAGTCGGCGATGCGGATCAACTTGCCGCACCGGGCCCCGTCGGCGTACCACTCCGACGAGAGCGACACCACGAACTCGTCGTCGCTGTGGAACTGACCGTCGCACGACGCCGGCCCGCCGCCGGTCTCCCCTTGCTGGAAGCCGTTCACCGTCATTATCGCCGGGACGTTCTGTCGAAGCTCGAACTTGCCTCCGGTGACCGTGGGGCGCCCGGAGACGGCGCACGACACCTGCAGAAAAACCAGAACAATGCCCACAACCACTGCGACCTTGGTGGTGCCCGCCATGGTGATTGAAGTTGAGCTCCGCGCTGCTGCTTGGGTTTATCAGATAGCTAGCTTGCCTTGCGTGCTTTGCTTTCTCAAGGCTTTATATAGGCTCGAAGTGCAGCCTGCAGACAAAGCGGGGACGTACTTACGGATGTGCATGCCGCCCTCGTGTGTCTCGTCCAAAAATCTCGTCTACGGCTGCTGCCAAAGCAACGCTGCTGTCCCGATGTCACCAGGTTCTACAACTCTATTCCACACAACTCTATTACATTTGTTTATAGAGGGACGAGTGGTTTTTTTTTTTAGAAAAGGAGGATGACCCCTTTATTAATTATTCTCACAAGACATTACAAAGTCATACAACAGTAATACTAAAGCCACCGTCTAAGCAACAAACTGTCGCTACATCTATCTCGTTGATGAAGGGGCGCAGATAGCCTGACCTTAATACCCAACAGACATCGCAGCCAAGCCTAACATATAAGACCTGAGACCCCAACCTAGCCACTTGCCGGATCTAGGGCACACACTGGTCCGGCGTGCTCTTAGAGGCCGCCGCTGCCAACTGCCACCGCTCCCTCTTCAGAACTGTACTGATGCATCAACCTTGCTTGGTCCAGCTATCGTCGACGCCACCACCGCGCTCAACGGCACCTTCTCCCTGCGCGCAAACAGTTGTACACGTCGCGGTCGCCATTGATACAGGCAACTACGTCTCCCCGTCGGCTCGGTTTTCACCGGCAACTACGTCTCCCCGACTCACAGCTGGTGCCAGATGACGGATCCCGAGATCCGAACACCCAGCATCAGGCCGACCACCTCTGACGCAAGAGATGACCACCACCGCCGGCTGCACCGGTCAGAACAGATCTGATCGGAGGTGCCGCCGATGAGACCACCAGGCCCGCCATGCCGCCGTCGCCGATCTGAAGGCAGCATGCACGCCACCGCAGCCAAGCCGACCGCCATCGACCACAGCCGCAGCCGCCGCCCGAAGGGCCATCCGCAGCACCCGCAGCCCTGGCCTCCGCCGCGCCAAGCCGTCGCCGTCCTAGGACGGGCCGGCCTCCCGCCGCTTGCCCCCATCCGCCGCGCCGCAGATCCCAGATCGGTCGCGCCACGACACGCCTTGGGGTCCGCCCCACCCCGAAGACGCGCGAGAGAGGAGATCCCCCGCCACCGCCGTCGGCCCCCGGGCTTAGCCCGGCGGCGTCTTCCGGCGGCGGCGGAGGGAGGGGAGGAGGGAGTTTGTGACGGCGGCGGCTAGGTTTCTAACCGCCCGAGTCGCCCTAGGGGGGGGGGGGACGACGCGGGCTCGAGATCTCTCCCCTCTTTCACACAACTCTATTCCCCTCTTTCACACAACTTCTAAGCGGAATTACTCAGCTTGCCACCCACTTACCGAATCGATCCTACTCCCCGCAGCCTGCGCAACAAGCATAATCATTTTCTAATTCCCCCCCATTGAACGAGCAATAGCAGGGGATAGGGTTTCCCGCCACTAGTCCTCCTCCGCTGCCAAGAGCTTCCACGCGGCTTCCTCATGCGATTGGAATCCTTCACCTGACACCAAAATGACAATTTTGTGCTCCGAGAATTGATGCGATCACCACATGATAATTTACTAGATAACATATGTTTTACTTGGCTCACTTTTCTTTCTATGAGGGCTGAAGAAGGAAATAAGAAGATGGTCGGGTTTTCTTTCTTCCCACAAACAAAGAAAGGCCCTAAGGAGTTTAGGGTTTCCCTGTCTCCCGTTGGCGCCGCCGCCGATCTGCCATGTCTCTTATGGCCTTAGGATCATGATGGCGCGGTGGATCCAGGCCCTTGCTGGCGGGATGCTCATGCTTTGTTTATAAGTGTTTCTTTTTTGTTTGTTTAGGGTTTGTGTCCTTCTCGGTAAGGCGAGACGACAACGACTCCCTAAAGATGGAATAATGTCTTCCCCACCTAGCCCCCGTCCACGCGGCATATCTCGCGTTGTCGGAGGGCGTGTGAAGGTGTGCTTTCGACGGATCTTGAGCGATTTGATCGGTTCTTGTTTTCGATGGATCTCGTCTCCGTTCATCTACATACTTCTGTCTACAAGTTGGATCTTTTCGATCTACGCTTCTCTTCATTAGTAGTTGTTGTTGTTCTGGTGCGCTGGTCCTTTGAGGCCTTAGCACGACGACTTTCTGACTGTCTACTACAACAACATTTGCCTGCTCCGACGAGGGAGGGGCAATGACGGTCGCTCCTGTGCTTGTAGTCGCCACAAGGTGGTCTATGGACATGGATGTATTTTATTTTTTTACTTGTGTTTTTTGTACAGCCATGATGTTCGATGTGTAGATCGGAAGTTTTCCTGCATAAAAAAAAGAAGATGATTGATTGGGCTTTGTTTCGTCTTGAAGTTTGCATTAATACATTGTCTGTTGTCTAGGTGCGTCGTCTTGAAGCAAAGAAATGATCAATGCAATTTTTTCCATTTTCAAAAGTAGAAGGCAGTTAAATGCATTAGTTTAAGGCTCTCATGGCTTGCAACCAACCTTAGGATCAATCGCATAATAAAGGGATTCTCGCCTTCTGATCTACTGGAGGACCATTCAGCTCATGTCATTGCCTACCGCACAGTTCTCTTTTAAAAAGCAACACTTCTCTAAGAAAATTGAGAATAGCTTATTTGTCATTTTGTTTGTTTGTTTCAGAATTATCCAATTCCAATCCGTCCATTATTTGTTGTGTCTATACATGCAATGGATTTGAATTTGTAGGTCTAGGAAAAGAAGGCACCAGGAATCACAAATGAATCACTATTGTAGATTAGCCCTATGTCGAATCGTTTCCTCGTATTTATGGTCACCTTCCCACTAGTGGTGTACTTCCACAGATGAGTGTATTGATGCCCATTAGCAGACTTTCACTTGAGGCCAGACGAGGGATCCTTTAGTGGTGGTCTTATGGCTGCCCAGTATAGTAGAGCGGCGACCATATGTCGTTTTTGTTCATTCCATTGGTAGCTTCTTTGAACTAGTGGACAAACAACGACTCCATCATGTTGACGGGCATTCTAGTGTCCAGCATGATGTGGTGGGGAGATATAAGTTGGTGTTTCCCCATGATTAGAATAAGAGGCAAGACATGAAAATGAAAATGATGACAAATATGTTTTTGAATTTATTTTTTTCAAAATGGCAGCTTACAAAGAGTTGCCCGGTTAATTAGGGAGAACCGGGCGAAAACCAGATACAAAGGACCGAAAGCCCCATAACCAAACACCCTGGGACAAGCCCACACCCGTCGACGGCGTGCCGAAGACCACAACAAATGCCAACCAAACAAACACACAACAACGGGAGACCCCGCTCCGCCAAGCAAGCCAGCCTCCCACCACTGCCGGAAAGAAGAAGTCGAGACTGCTATGGGAGGAGCAGACCACATGCTCATGCGCACAGAGAGAATAGAACAATTGGGTTCAAATTGTGCATAAAGACACACCACATGCTCATGCGCACACATACACACATAATGTCTTCAAATCTATTTTAAATGATACCATGGTTTACTAAGTACCATACGTACGCTACTGTGAAAAAATAGTGGCCAAAGTGACATTTGAAAGACCATATCACATCATTTATGAATATTGGTTTGTGGGTGTAATTGTTGTGTGGGTATAGAAGGGTTGTTTGATTTTATTTACTCTAATAATAAAAACTAGAATAATCGTATCACTATTTTAATTCCTAAAAGTTGGCGTGAGTCATTTCTTCTCATCTTTTTGTTCTTGAAGTATGTGTCGCGAGCTTTTATCCATACGATCCAGAGATTGATTCAGAGCATTTAGACACCACGAGTGTTGCATGATTCGGAAGGACAGGAAATGTCTAAGCTTAGAGCGTCTGTACCAAATTCATCAGACAAATGAGAGCATGTATTTTAACAAACTGAGGAAACTATTTTGGCAAGTGCGGTCCTGCTAACAGCCCAAGTGCCGAAAATCGTAGCCCATGGAAAATCACATGCCCACGATCGTCAAGTTTAACTCTGTCCACCTCAATGTACTACTGGACCACTGACTCATCTGCCAGACCATGAAATGCCTGGCAACCTTTGCGGGTGAGTCTGGTCCAAGGGTTGCGAAAAAACATCTAAAGGACGTAATCGATCTCACAAAGACACAAAATTACAGAAACTAAAATGGCATAGAGGAATAGAGGAGTAGTGTGCTCTATATTAATGAATCTCGTCAACTATATGTACAATGGTTATCTCCTCTTTATATAGGCCAAATGTAGTGAAGAAATGCTAATTGACGCTAAAGTAGAGGGACTTAGTCCATTAGAGAAGTGTAAGGTGGGTGAGGTCAGACCTCACAGCAAGATCACTTGGTTGTCTTGACGTTCGGGCAAGATAATCCTGAGCATGGAACACGTCCATCAAAAGATCAACAAGAGTCACTAGATGCTTTCAAAAATACATCTGACCCACCACTGCCCTGCCCTAGAGCTGCCGCATGTGCCATAACTTACCATCACCGATGGCACCTTGCAGCACCCCTACCTATCGATTGGTGTAGCTAGGGGATGGACAGTGTCGTGAAAATAACACGGCAGATGTCCGGATTAACGGACTTTAGGTGTGGAGCCGCGCATTTATGTAGTAGCTTGAGAGGGGTTGAGCGGAATCGAGAGACGCAATGCAAGACAAGGGATTTAGACAGCTTCGGGCCCCGGGAAACATCATCCGGTAATAGCCCTACATGTTGTTTGAGGCTAGATCTCATTATGATCCTCATGATGTCGCCGGTAAACCGGCTCTTGGTGTCTAGCCCTAGAATTTATGAGAACTTATCTAAACCTGTCTAACTTATCTAAACTTCTCTAAACTTCTCCCCCTTTGGGGAGCCCTGCCCCTCCTTATATATGTTGAAGGGGCGGGTTTACATGACTAGTCCTAGTAGGATTAGGATTGCTTTATTACAAGGAGTCCTAGTCTTGCTTCCTTTGTAGGAGAATATTCCTTGTGCTTTCTTCATAAACCGGCCCACCATAACGCGAACCGGCCTTCTGGGCCTTGGGCCTTGTCATCCATGATCCGCCTGCCGGGTTACCAGTAAATTGCCAAGGGTAAACCGTCTTAAGTAAAACGCCAAGTCCGGCCGGGTTATAATTCCGGCCGGTTTATACCGCGGGGTATATCCCCGATATTAGCCCCCAAGTTTAGCTTGGATTTATCCATGGTAAACTTATGCTGCAAAATAACCACAAGAACAAATTTGATAGGTTGTGCTCCGGGTTAAGAATTCTTGTAAACTGGCACTTGATCATCTTTAAGTCCTTGTCACTTCCTTCTTCTAAAAAATCCGGGTCAACAGACCAGCTTCATAATCAACTTGCTTGCATAAGAAATTTTGTAAATAAAGAATCCATTTGAATCGGCCTTCAATGCTCTGACTTGACAAAAATATTGGTCTTTAAAATATTCAACTGATATCCAGCCGGCTTGAAGATGTAGAACTTGCCGGTTTATGATTGCCACCATTGTCGGTTTATAAAAAACTGATAACTCCGGGTCATGATTGTTTATAAACATCGGGTTATGATTGTTGCCAACGCCGGGTCACACAATTAATCTTTCGGACTTACCCAAAACTGAGAATTTGAAGATGTTCCTCCTTTATATGCATATTACCTGTAGCCCCCAAGTCTTAAGAGGAGAACATAGTGATAGCTTAAGACTTGTTTCAATATAAGAATTGCAATCTTGAAGAAATCCGGATTGTTCATCCCAATCCCTATGAAACTGAATATTCCATATTATGTAGCCCCCAAGTGCCGGGTCATTATGCAATAATGAGCAGGGACTTTGAAAATATGACCATGTAAACTTGAACAGCAACACGTAGCCCCCAAGTGCCGGGTTATTATGCAATAATGAGCAGGGACTTTGTAGATATAATCATTGAAAATAACATTATATAATGTAACTTCCATCGTGGGGTTTGAACCCACGTCCACAAGGTTAAGAGCCTTGTGCTTTACCAACTGAGCAGTGGACTCTTCAATATAATGGATTAATACTTGTGTACCTTGAATTGCTGACAGGAGCGATTGGTAGCCTCCAAGGGCCGGCTCATTACGATGTGATGAGTCGGGTCTTCAATAAAGTGAGCAAAAAAAATGACTTTGCATTAGCCCCCAAGTGTCATGGTGCATGCTTGCAGCGACATGAGACTTGTGTATTTGATGTAATCTTAATTTGAATAATGTAGTCCCCAAGTGCCGGGTTGTAAGCCTGCAGCGACTCGGGACTATTCCTTTGTAAAAATAAATCATACAATTGACAATATGATATCCATTGTGTTGAAGCGACTTTGAAAACCTCAATCATAATATTGGATATTGACAACCATAATAAATATCCAGCCGTTTAGGCTATTTAAAGATTTGAAGAATATAATCCGGTTTGAAAACCGGTTCCAATGATATTTGATCACAACCAGGCCGGGTTAATAAACACCGGTCACTATAACTGATCATGTACTGCCAATATGTATTTAAAAATAAAATACTTCATACCTTTAATTAAGTGTATCTGACATCCTTAATCCGGTAGGCATAATTGAACGTGTAGATTTTGATGAGGCTCTTGGCCCTCTTGGCGTTTGCCCAATGATTGTTCCGGGTTATGATGAACGCCGGTTTAACTCTTGCTGGTGTTTATGACCCAGACTTTGAACTTATGCTGGTGTTCATGACCTAGACTTTTGAAGATATGTGGTCAACTTTGAAGTTGCCCAGTTCCGGATCAAAAAACCATGAAAAATCATAAATACCAAAAACACAGATTTGCAAATAAGACCATGTAGTCGAGGCTTTTTGCGAGCTGCCAGGCTCCAAATCGAGCTTATGATTCGAATACGATCATATAAACCGGACCGCAAGGGGCTAAGCTAGGATTCGAATACGATCCGTAGCCCCCTTGGGATCGTGAAATTTTAGCCAATCAATGGATTCGAATACGATCCAAGGAGCTTATGATTCGAATACGATCATATAAACCGGACCGCAAGGGGCTAAGCTAGGATTCGAATACGATCCGTAGCCCCCTTGGGATCGTGAAATTTTAGCCAATCAATGGATTCGAATACGATCCAATGAGCTTATGATTCGAATACGATCATATAAACCGGACCACAAGGGGCTAAGCTAGGATTCGAATACGATCCGTAGCCCCCTTGTGGGTGTGGCTATGTTCTCTTTGGTTCGAATACGACCTATGTTTGAACAGGAAGCCCCTTAATGAGTTTGGCTATGTTCTCTTTGGTTCGAATACGACCTATGTTTGAACAGGAAGCCCCTTGGTGAATGTAGAAGCAGGGTACCTATATAGGAGTTGCACTGTGCGGCAAACCTTCTTTGGTTCCTTAATAAATATTTGTCCTGCATATCAAAATATACGGATCAAAGCAATTTGTTTTCTTGATGAAAATGACATATACCAAGAAAATAGATTTAGATGGATATCACCTGATGTATTTGGACCTCATGATCATCATCGGGGTCTGTTAGTCCACCCGGTATGTTGAATAGACCGGACCGCAGGGCGGACAGCAAAACGACCGCGGTATCAGAGGCGGCTCAAACAGATGAACCGGCCGTGGGGTTGTAAACCGGCGCAGATGAGCAAGTTGTCCCCCGCGTTGTAAACCGGCGCGGACGCGTGAACTGTATATAACAAACTCCAATAGGGCAGTGTAATGTTGCTCGGAAGAACTAAAATGTCTTGATAAAGTATATAGGAGAGATAACACCTGAATTGCTCGAAGAACAAATGGGCCGGCTAGCACTGACAGGCTAGTCGCCCTCCTCGTTGTAAGCCGACGCAGTTGCGAGAGGTAGCCACGGCGTGGTAAACCGGTGCGGACGAGCAGGTTGTCCTCCGTTTTGTAAACCGTTGCGGTTGCGAAAGACGGCCACGGCGTTGTTAAACCGGCGTGGTCGCAAGAGACGGCCACAGCGCTGTAATCCAGCAAGGTCGCGAGAGACGGCCACGGCGTTGTCAGCCGGTGTGGGAGTCCGTTGAGTAACGACGTCCACTTGTGCCCAATGATGTCGGCGGGCCTCCATCTCCGCGGTATAATATTACTTGGTAATGAATGATTCTCCTGAATATAAAACACAGCAGGGGAAAGTAGTCTTGCTCGGACGAAGTAATATGTACTTTTAAAATAAATACGGTAGATATCACCTGATGTGTTCGGATGATAGATGAATTATGTATATCGTCCGTAAATCACCCTTGGACATTTTCGCTGAACTCCCTTTGATCCTTATATGTATATAAAGGATTTTTGTATTGATCCCCTCGAGAACCCTGCCAGATGCTGGCACGACTTGTAGAAACCATTCCTTGTGCAGATCATCTCAGAAGCTACTCATTCTCCAAAGTCTCAACCAAAGCTGACGTTCGGAATCCATGAAATCAATTGGATTGTTATTGATGCCAGTGACTTGGCGTAAACCGCGGCAATTTTACAGAACACACGGCCACCGGAGACAGAAAAACGTCGGCTCAGCTCGAGGCACTGTGACGGTTCATCACGGAAACGGTGGAGGCAGCCAGATCATTGAAATGAAGCGAGGCAAGTAAATCAGCCTTTGCGTGCCTATTCAAGGCGAGCGACCAGCAGGAGCGGCAACAGGAATTGGCCGAAAAAGAGCGAGTCACAGCAGCGGCAGCTCGGCGACTTAGCACGGAGAGGCCCCAAGGCAGGGCGGTGGCTTACGCAGTTTGGACGCAGGCCGGGTCCCCGGCAGTTCATCGCGAAAGCAGAGGCGAGCCATGGAAATAGGCGGAGTTGCGGTTGATACGGACGGCTCGACGCTGCTTAGCTTGAAGGCAGGCCCCTGGTTGCAGTCGCGGGCGATGCAGAGCGCGCGTGGCCCGGCGAGTCCGAGGCGGAGACAGCTGGTTTGAAGACGGAGGTTGGCGAATCACGGCGCGGTTCTCGGTGGTTTGGAAGCGGAGATCGGCAACTCACGACATGTAGACAAGTGGTGGTGCTCGGGCATGGTGAAGAGATGTTGAAGCCCATGGCTGGCAGGCTCTTCTGTAGGAGCACAGAGGCGGCGAGGTGAAGCCGCATGGCGGCGGCGGCTCAGGCCCAGTCCCGTGGAAATCGGCGAAGTGAGGCCGCGACGGCTCTGAGGCAAATCGGCGGTGACTTAAGGCGGATGCGGCCGGAGGAGGAGAGGCGAGGAGGCGTCTCGATCTGCGGCGGCCGACCCATCTACCCTTCAGCAGAGGCAGGGGTGCCCAGGGACGACCCGACGGCGATGCCGGTGAGGTTCGAGGAGACAGAGTCAATCCGTGTCCACCCCCACGATCATGTCTGGGTCATGGTCGCTTCGATCACTTTCCCCCTTTTTACCTTCCATGATTTTGCCTCAGACAACATAACCGAAGACGTACTAGTGCTTGACATCCTTGGACATAACAAAACAATCGGGACTTGGCCTTGTGCGTTTTGATGATTTGCTCCCATCGGACTCGGCGAATCAATGTTTGACTGAGACGACGACTCTAACCATGCTGGTTACAGACGAGTTGTAGACAAAGATTTGACGCGCCCGTGAAATCCGGCAAAAAAGTCGACGGCGCACAGACCCAACTCTAAATTTTCTTGAATCTCCTAGATCTTAAATCCGGACTGACAAGTTTGAGGCGGATACAAATCCTTCTGAACCAACTTTCTTCATCTGAAAAAAATGCAAACTCCTCGATCTCTGGTGAGATCCCTCCAAGAACTCATCACCATCGTGCGCAGGCCCCACGGTGGGCGCCAACTGTCGTGGAATTAACACGGCAGATGTCCGGTTTTAGCGGACTTAGTCGTGAGGCCGCGCATCTATGTAGTAGCTTTGAGAGGGGTTGAGCGGAATCAAGAGATGCGATGTAAGACACGGATTTAGACAACTTCGGGCCCCGGGAAACATCATCCGGTAATAACCGGACGTGCTGTTTGAGGCTAGATCTCATTATGGCCCTCATGGTGTCACCGGTAAACGGCGCTTTGTGTCTAGCCCTAGAAACTTGTGAGAACTTGTCTAAGCTTCTCTAACCTGTCTAAAAACCTCTCCCTCTTTGGGGAGCCATGCCCCTCCTTATATATGTTGAAGGGGCGGGTTACATGTAGAGTCCTAGTAGGATTAGGATTGCTTTATTACAAGGAGTCCTAGTCTTGCTTCCTTTGTAAGAGAATATTCCTTGTGCTTTCTTCATAAACCTGCCCACCATACATGAACCGGCCTTCTGGGCCTTGGGCCTTGTCATCCATGATCCGCCTGCCGGGTTACCAGTAAATTGCCAAGGGTAAACCGTCTTAAGTAAAACGCCAAGTCCGGCCGGGTTATAATTCCGGCCGGTTTATACCGCGGGGTATATCCCCGACAGACAGGGTGGTCCATGGACCACCATGAAATTTCCCCATAGCTTGTACATAGTATAGTAAATAATTATTTCTTTAAAAATAAATATATTTATGTGTATATTTATACTATTGGACCACCCTGGCACACTGTTCTGGCTACGGCACTGCTATCGAACCCTGTTACGTCCGCAACATAGGAGCAGGTGCGCATGAGCTTCTCTAAAAAGGAGGTATGCATGAGCTTTTCTGCATCATTCCAGTGATTGATTACTTAAACCCAAACTAACTAGCTAACCTCAAATTTTGAGAGCAGTACACCATCTAGATTAGATCCAATATTGGTGGCGACTTCCGCTTTCTCTAGTACCGAGATGTTGCGGAATTTAAGTGGCAAACCATGGAATTTGATGCCCGTTGTTTCACTGAAAAGTGACAGGTGTGTGTTCTTGGTAGCTAGTTGCGGCAATGGATGATGGGAACCTTGATTTCTCCAACCCAGAGATTTATCAGTGCTTGGCCACGGGCGCCGATCTGACCGTCGCTGGCTCTTCCATGGACAACCACATGTAAGGAACTTGACAAAGAGAGAAAGAAAGAAAATGAAAATAAAACAAAATAAAATAAAAATGCTTTGCCGAGTGCTACATATTTGGATCTCGGCAAAGGGGGGAGAAAAAGAAAAAAATATTTAAAATGCTTTGCCTAATGCTGCGTATATTGAACTCGACAAAGGGGGAAAACACCAAAACGCCAAGGCTTTGCTTTGCCTAATGCTGCGTATATAGAACTCGACAAGGGGCAAAGCCAACGTCGTCAACCCTTTCATCAACCGCTGGGCCAGAGCATGTGTCCAGGCCTTTGCCTATTGTGTATCTTGCCAAGTTCTTTTTCGGACCTATTGGGCGAAGTGCACATTTTGGCAAGTTCATTCTTTTACCAGGTTCTCTTTTGCTTGCACTCACTCCGGTATTCCATTGTCTATGCTAAGTGCAAGGCACAATGCTCTACGCAAACAACTCAGCACTGAGCAACGTTGTGGATTGCAATAGTGCTACTTCAGTGACATCCTATAAGGACACAGAGCACCTTGCGTGCACTCACCCACCTTCCCGCACCCACAGATGCATCCACGTTCAAACCAAGATCATCATATAAGGCACTAGGGATTACCAACTGATAATTGGAGTTAATTACAACAAGCATTCCCCAATCTGGACAATCATCGTACATCTCCCTCCTACTTTGTCGCCTTGACTATTCTCATCATCCCACGTCCAATCGAATTCAGATCCGGTTCTCCTGTATGCCATGCCCTCAAACATCTTGTAGATTGAACATTATTATGTTTTCTTGGCTGAGGGTGACAAGCCGCAATCTATTGGCTTGGGATGAATTTGTCTTGCATGCCTGATTGGCTGCCAACATGGATGACTAACCGAGAAACGACAATCTAAAAGGTGAACATAATTCAAGGCTGTCTTGTTATTTGTCAGCCTAGCTCTCGAATTATTGGGAGTGTTCCCAAACAGAAGTTAGTGTATATGATATGACGTCCAATTATTTTTGGCCGCCATATTATTGAGATTTTAACCTAGCAGAAATTAGTGTATTTGATATGAAGTCCAATTAGGTTTTTATTTGAGATAATAGCTCTTAATACAAAATTCGATGTTCATGTTGCTGTTAGGATATTCTTCACTTAGTTTAGAAGTTCAATATGATTTGCTCTTGTTTTTGTCTAGAAAAAATCACACGTTGATGAAATGTACTTCGGTTCATGCTCGGTGGCTGGCGCTAGTAACTACATACTGAAAGGCCTGAACTACCTAAATACAAATTAATCCTACATATAGGATGGAAATTAGGATACATTTGTAGTCACTAATAACTACAAACTGAAAGGCATGAACTACCTAAATGCAAATTAATCCTACATGTAGGATGGAAATTAGGATACATTTGTAGCTACTAGCGCCAGCCACCAAATTAATCCTACCTCTGATGTTGCTTATTTGTATTTAAAACTTCGACATTGCAAATATAATTTTTTTTCTCAAAAAGTATTGTTTGAAATATTACGGTTTTGCTCGACATCATACATATATTACAACAGAAATAGTGGTCAAAACTACATTGCGAAAACCATAATATCAATAGTGTAAATCTTTTGTGAACCAGAAGGGAGCAAATTCAGAGGCATCAAAGATAGAAGGGTTGCTAAAAAAGTATCTAACAATTTTTTTCCTAGAAAAATCGGCTATCTTGTCTTTCATCCTCAAAATCGACACACCTTTTTTTTCCTCTTGTTTATTTGTTTGGTTTGCCGTCTTTAGATGTTAGGCTTAGGCCAGAGTTTTGGGTATTCGGCTCATAATTTCTGCACCCCTTCATCAATGGACAGGAGTAGCGATAAATGTTGCCAACATAGCGACTTTAGACATATTGATGTATTACTTTATAAGGTTTTTGTGAATAATTAATAAAGTGCCGGCATGCATCTCCCAAATGCAGAGGTCAGGGTCATGCTCCTTTTGAAAAAAAAAATGGCGGGGAGAAAACTTGCATGCGTGAACCTGCCTACAATTGATGAACGGAGTGAACTACCTAAAATGCCCTGAATTAATTGATATACTACTGAAATCTGTTGTAGTATTGGCTAGTCTAGGCTCTTCAATTATAAAAATAAACAACCCCAGTAGACTCTTTTTTTTGCGAGAAAATTTTCGATCTATTCATCTTCAATCATGGCAGTACAACGAATACTGGAAATAATAGAAATTTCATCCGGATCCGTAGACCACCTAGCGACAACTACCAGCACTGAAGCGAGCCGAAGGCGCACCGCCATCATCGCCCCTCCATCGCCGGAGTCGGGCACAACTTGTTGTAGTAGACAGTCGGGAAATCGTCGTGCTAAGGCCCCGTAGGACCAGCGCACCAGAACAGCAACCGTCGCAGATGAAGAATAACGTAGATCAGAAAGATCCAATCCAAAGACGCACGAACGTAGACGAACACCGACGAGATCCGAGCAAATCCACCAAAGATAGATCCGCCGGAGACACACCTCCACACGCCCACCAACGGTGCTAGACGCATCGCCAGAACGGGGGCTAGGCGGGGAGACCTTTATTCCATCTTCAGGGAGCCGCCGCCGTCTCGTCTTCCTGAGCAGGGCACAAACCCTAGCAAAACTGAAAGAAACGATTAAAAACGAGCCCTCCCGCCGACCCTTGCTGAGATCCACCGCGCCCCCATGGCCCTAAGGCCACAGGAGAGGAGGCGGACCTGCGGCGGCGGCGGCGGGAGGCAAAAGCCCTAACGGAAACTTAGTACATTTGTGAATACATAGACAAAATAGAGTGTCCCTAGTATGCCTCTACTAGACTAGCTCATTGATCAAAGATGGTTATGTTTCCTAACCATAGACATGAGTTGTCATTTGATCAACGGGATGACATCATTAGGAGAATGATGTGATGGACAAGACCCATCCGTTAGCATAGCACTATGATCGTTTAGTTTTACTGCTATTGCTTTCTTCATGACTTATACATGTTCCTATGACTATGAAATTATGCAACTCCCGAATACCGTAGGAACACCTTGTCTGCTATCAAACGTCACAACGTAACTGGGTGATCATAAAGATGCTCTACAGGTGTCTCCGAAAGTATTCGTGGTGTTGGCATAGATCAAGATTAGTATTTGTCACTCCGAGTGTCGGAGAGGTATCTCTGGGCCCTCTCGGTAACACACATCACAATAAGCCTTGCAAGCAAAAGACTAATAAGTTAGTCACGAGATGATGTGTTACGGAACGAGTAAAGAGACTTGCCGGTAACGAGATTGAACTAGGTATGGAGATACCGACGATCGAATCTCGGGCAAGTAACATACCGATGACAAAAGGAACAACGTATGTTGTTATGCGGTTTGACCGATAAAGATCTTCGTAGAATATGTAGGAACCAATATGAGCATCCAGGTTCCGCTATTGGTTATTGACCGGAGATGAGTCTCGGTCATGTCTACATAGTTCTCGAACCCGTAGGGTCCGCACGCTTAACGTTTGATGACGATCGGTATTATGAGTTTATGAGTTTTGATGTACCGAAGGTAGTTCGGAGTCCCGGATGAGATCACGGACATGACGAGGAGTCTCGGAATGTCCGAGACATAAAGATTGATATATTGGACGACTATATTCGAACACCGGAAGTGTTCCGGAAAAGTTTCGGATTTAACTGGATTGCCGGAGGGGGTTACCGGAACCCCCTACGAGGGGGGATGGTCCATAGTGGGCCTTGAGGAAAGGAGAGAGGCAGCCCATAGAGGCTGGCCGTCGCCCCACCTAGGGATCCTAGTTGGACTAGGATTGGGGGGGCGCCACCTCTCCCTCTTTTCCTTTCCCTCTCTTCCTTCTTGGTGGACTCCTACTAGGAATAGGATTGCAATCCTATTCCTAGTAGGATTGCCCTAGCCGCACCATAGGAGGCCGGCCGGCCCTCCCCTCTTGCTCCTTTATATACGGGGGCAGGGGGGCACCCAAAGACACACAAGTTGAATTGTTCCAGCCGTGTGCGGTGCCCCCCTCCACAGAAACACACCTCGGTCATACCGTTGCAGTGCTTAGGCGAAGCCCTGCGCCGGTAAATACATCATATCCGTCACCACGCCGTCGTGCTGACGAAACTCTCCCGTGAAGCTCAACTGGATCAAGAGCTCGTGGGACGTCATCAAGCTAAACGTGTGCTGAACGCGGAGGTGTCGTACGTTCGGTGCTTGATCGGTTGAATCGCGAAGAAGTTCGACTACATCAACCGCGTCACTTGACGCTTCCGCTTCCGGTCTACGAGGGTACGTAGACACACTCTTCCCTCTCGTTGCTATGCATCTGGTAGATAGATCTTGCGTGATCGTAGGAAAATTTTAAAATACTACGTCACCCAACACCGCCAAGGCATGATTAATAGCCGGGATGTGTCGGGCCAACCCACGTGCTATAGGCAGCAGCCCAAGCACAACACGGGAGGTAAATGGGCCGGCCCGCGGCACGCTGGCACAAATATTTTTTCAGGAAATACCTTCAAAACAGGGGAAAAGGCCAAAAAAATGTTTAAAATATAAAACTTTATGTGAAATATTATTTGGGATGAATCTAGAGTTTTATTAGCGTTTACATCATTAAAACTTTCCATCTCAAAGAATTAAATAAATACAAAACATGCTCTAGCATTACAAAAACATTAAAAAAATTACGAAGACTAGCTACAACAGTACAACTACTCACATCCAAGCACTACAAAAATATGCAAGCACTACAAAAATGTTGAACATATTAGAGTACTAGGTATTTATTTAGGGCATATATATTTATATATTTCAAAATATATATAAACAGGTCATGCCTAGCCTCCAGGCCTAGGCATGGCCCAAGGCATGTCGCGTGCCTGGCGAGTCCCGTTTAGCCTGTGTCGTGGCTGACCCATGGCGGGTCGTGCCGGCGTGCTCGCGGGTTGCCCTGATTGGCCCGGCCCATTTGGCCAGCTTTGCACTCTATCTCTATGAGCACCTCTAAGAAACTGAGCTGGCACAACATCTTGAGATTGGCGAAGTCGCCACAGACACCTTCGTAGTTGATGGGAACGTCTTCTTCAAATGAATGCACATCACCGAAAGGCTAGAATAAATCCAACAAAATGCGAGCACCAATGTCAACTCTAGAATTTAAACTCTGGTGAGCAGAGAATACTACTGTCCTCCTAACTATCTAACCACAGGTTCACTCGCAACTAAAGTTAAAAATTGATAACCAAAATTACAACTTGCACTCTCTAGCCTTCATAACTACCATAAATCTCCCTCTTGATTTGACGCCTCAGTGTGGTCATGATCTATATCATCAGTTCGCCTCCTGTGGGCGTGCGCTCATGTTCGTGATGGCAAACTGCGTGAGTTGGAGAATGTTGGATGAGCATCGCATCATTTCAAAAACACCTCAAGTGCATATGCGTCGATTTAATTTCTGCCATGCTTTTTCACTTTGTTCACACATTTTCTTTGCGTGAAATGTATAATCACCTTTTAGTAATCGCAATTAAATGGCTTATGAAAAAACAAAGTATTACATCATCTAGTGATCAAAAGTACTACCAGAACAATCGCTTCACAGTGCATGTTTCTGTTATGTTGCTTGACAGAAACGGGGCAGCGCGGTCACCCCATCGTCAACTCCTCCTTGAAACATGATTTCTCCCCGCTTTATATATAGCAATTTACCACACCTAGAGTAACAACCCTAACAAGCAAAAAAATATGATACAGGGCTCCACGGAGGGAGTAGTTTATTACTCTCTCGGTCCCACAATGCAATACGTTTTTACAAGCTATATTAGATATTTAGCTTGCAAAAACAATTACATTGTGGGACAGAGGGAGCACATTATTATTCAGCTACATACGTACTCTGCTCAGAAGACGGCCGGACAGAGGGAGCACATTAAGGGACTGAGGCATACCCCAGTTACAAATACAGACTTGAAAGTTGAAACTTGAAAGCAAATGACATGTATGTTTAAGTTTGAGTTTGAGTTTGAGTCAGGCGTGGTCGGGCACGTCGGACCATTTGATGTCCACCTGCCCGACACTGGGGTCAAGATGGAAGTTGGTCCAGATATGCATGGACGCGCCGACCTCGTTGTCACAGCCAGCGCACTCGTCGACCACCCTGGCGCTTATGTGAAGGTTGGCGTAATCGGCGATGCGGATCAACTTGCCGCACCGGGCCCCGTCGGCGTACCACTCCGACGATAGCGACACCACGAACTCGTCGTCGCTGTGGAACTGACCGTCGCACGACGCCGGCCCGCCGCCCGTCTCCCCTTGCTGGAAGCCGTTCACCGTCATCGTCGCCGGGACGTTCTGTCGAAGCTCGAACTTGCCTCCGGTGACCGTGGGGCGCCCGGAGACGGCGCACGACACCTGCAGAAAAACCAGAACAATGCCCACAACCACTGCGACCTTGGTGGTGCCCGCCATGGTGATTGAAGTTGAGCTCCGCGCTGCTGCTTGGGTTTATCAGATAGCTAGCTTGCCTTGCGTGCTTTGCTTTCTCAAGGCTTTATATAGGCTCGAAGTGCAGCCTGCAGACAAAGCGGGGACGTACTTACGGATGTGCATGCCGCCCTCGTGTGTCTCGTCCAAAAATCTCGTCTACGGCTGCTGCCAAAGCAACGCTGCTGTCCCGATGTCACCAGGTTCTACAACTCTATTCCACACAACTCTATTACATTTGTTTATAGAGGGACGAGTGGTTTTTTTTTTTAGAAAAGGAGGATGACCCCTTTATTAATTATTCTCACAAGACATTACAAAGTCATACAACAGTAATACTAAAGCCACCGTCTAAGCAACAAACTGTCGCTACATCTATCTCGTTGATGAAGGGGCGCAGATAGCCTGACCTTAATACCCAACAGACATCGCAGCCAAGCCTAACATATAAGACCTGAGACCCCAACCTAGCCACTTGCCGGATCTAGGGCACACACTGGTCCGGCGTGCTCTTAGAGGCCGCCGCTGCCAACTGCCACCGCTCCCTCTTCAGAACTGTACTGATGCATCAACCTTGCTTGGTCCAGCTATCGTCGACGCCACCACCGCGCTCAACGGCACCTTCTCCCTGCGCGCAAACAGTTGTACACGTCGCGGTCGCCATTGATACAGGCAACTACGTCTCCCCGTCGGCTCGGTTTTCACCGGCAACTACGTCTCCCCGACTCACAGCTGGTGCCAGATGACGGATCCCGAGATCCGAACACCCAGCATCAGGCCGACCACCTCTGACGCAAGAGATGACCACCACCGCCGGCTGCACCGGTCAGAACAGA
>LR738713.1:777919-869776 GCA_902687465.1 Secale cereale | reverse complement strand
CTTCTGTCTACAAGTTGGATCTTTTCGATCTACGCTTCTCTTCATTAGTAGTTGTTGTTGTTCTGGTGCGCTGGTCCTTTGAGGCCTTAGCACGACGACTTTCTGACTGTCTACTACAACAACATTTGCCTGCTCCGACGAGGGAGGGGCAATGACGGTCGCTCCTGTGCTTGTAGTCGCCACAAGGTGGTCTATGGACATGGATGTATTTTATTTTTTTACTTGTGTTTTTTGTACAGCCATGATGTTCGATGTGTAGATCGGAAGTTTTCCTGCATAAAAAAAAGAAGATGATTGATTGGGCTTTGTTTCGTCTTGAAGTTTGCATTAATACATTGTCTGTTGTCTAGGTGCGTCGTCTTGAAGCAAAGAAATGATCAATGCAATTTTTTCCATTTTCAAAAGTAGAAGGCAGTTAAATGCATTAGTTTAAGGCTCTCATGGCTTGCAACCAACCTTAGGATCAATCGCATAATAAAGGGATTCTCGCCTTCTGATCTACTGGAGGACCATTCAGCTCATGTCATTGCCTACCGCACAGTTCTCTTTTAAAAAGCAACACTTCTCTAAGAAAATTGAGAATAGCTTATTTGTCATTTTGTTTGTTTGTTTCAGAATTATCCAATTCCAATCCGTCCATTATTTGTTGTGTCTATACATGCAATGGATTTGAATTTGTAGGTCTAGGAAAAGAAGGCACCAGGAATCACAAATGAATCACTATTGTAGATTAGCCCTATGTCGAATCGTTTCCTCGTATTTATGGTCACCTTCCCACTAGTGGTGTACTTCCACAGATGAGTGTATTGATGCCCATTAGCAGACTTTCACTTGAGGCCAGACGAGGGATCCTTTAGTGGTGGTCTTATGGCTGCCCAGTATAGTAGAGCGGCGACCATATGTCGTTTTTGTTCATTCCATTGGTAGCTTCTTTGAACTAGTGGACAAACAACGACTCCATCATGTTGACGGGCATTCTAGTGTCCAGCATGATGTGGTGGGGAGATATAAGTTGGTGTTTCCCCATGATTAGAATAAGAGGCAAGACATGAAAATGAAAATGATGACAAATATGTTTTTGAATTTATTTTTTTCAAAATGGCAGCTTACAAAGAGTTGCCCGGTTAATTAGGGAGAACCGGGCGAAAACCAGATACAAAGGACCGAAAGCCCCATAACCAAACACCCTGGGACAAGCCCACACCCGTCGACGGCGTGCCGAAGACCACAACAAATGCCAACCAAACAAACACACAACAACGGGAGACCCCGCTCCGCCAAGCAAGCCAGCCTCCCACCACTGCCGGAAAGAAGAAGTCGAGACTGCTATGGGAGGAGCAGACCACATGCTCATGCGCACAGAGAGAATAGAACAATTGGGTTCAAATTGTGCATAAAGACACACCACATGCTCATGCGCACACATACACACATAATGTCTTCAAATCTATTTTAAATGATACCATGGTTTACTAAGTACCATACGTACGCTACTGTGAAAAAATAGTGGCCAAAGTGACATTTGAAAGACCATATCACATCATTTATGAATATTGGTTTGTGGGTGTAATTGTTGTGTGGGTATAGAAGGGTTGTTTGATTTTATTTACTCTAATAATAAAAACTAGAATAATCGTATCACTATTTTAATTCCTAAAAGTTGGCGTGAGTCATTTCTTCTCATCTTTTTGTTCTTGAAGTATGTGTCGCGAGCTTTTATCCATACGATCCAGAGATTGATTCAGAGCATTTAGACACCACGAGTGTTGCATGATTCGGAAGGACAGGAAATGTCTAAGCTTAGAGCGTCTGTACCAAATTCATCAGACAAATGAGAGCATGTATTTTAACAAACTGAGGAAACTATTTTGGCAAGTGCGGTCCTGCTAACAGCCCAAGTGCCGAAAATCGTAGCCCATGGAAAATCACATGCCCACGATCGTCAAGTTTAACTCTGTCCACCTCAATGTACTACTGGACCACTGACTCATCTGCCAGACCATGAAATGCCTGGCAACCTTTGCGGGTGAGTCTGGTCCAAGGGTTGCGAAAAAACATCTAAAGGACGTAATCGATCTCACAAAGACACAAAATTACAGAAACTAAAATGGCATAGAGGAATAGAGGAGTAGTGTGCTCTATATTAATGAATCTCGTCAACTATATGTACAATGGTTATCTCCTCTTTATATAGGCCAAATGTAGTGAAGAAATGCTAATTGACGCTAAAGTAGAGGGACTTAGTCCATTAGAGAAGTGTAAGGTGGGTGAGGTCAGACCTCACAGCAAGATCACTTGGTTGTCTTGACGTTCGGGCAAGATAATCCTGAGCATGGAACACGTCCATCAAAAGATCAACAAGAGTCACTAGATGCTTTCAAAAATACATCTGACCCACCACTGCCCTGCCCTAGAGCTGCCGCATGTGCCATAACTTACCATCACCGATGGCACCTTGCAGCACCCCTACCTATCGATTGGTGTAGCTAGGGGATGGACAGTGTCGTGAAAATAACACGGCAGATGTCCGGATTAACGGACTTTAGGTGTGGAGCCGCGCATTTATGTAGTAGCTTGAGAGGGGTTGAGCGGAATCGAGAGACGCAATGCAAGACAAGGGATTTAGACAGCTTCGGGCCCCGGGAAACATCATCCGGTAATAGCCCTACATGTTGTTTGAGGCTAGATCTCATTATGATCCTCATGATGTCGCCGGTAAACCGGCTCTTGGTGTCTAGCCCTAGAATTTATGAGAACTTGTCTAAACCTGTCTAACTTATCTAAACTTCTCTAAACTTCTCCCCCTTTGGGGAGCCCTGCCCCTCCTTATATATGTTGAAGGGGCGGGTTTACATGACTAGTCCTAGTAGGATTAGGATTGCTTTATTACAAGGAGTCCTAGTCTTGCTTCCTTTGTAGGAGAATATTCCTTGTGCTTTCTTCATAAACCGGCCCACCATAACGCGAACCGGCCTTCTGGGCCTTGGGCCTTGTCATCCATGATCCGCCTGCCGGGTTACCAGTAAATTGCCAAGGGTAAACCGTCTTAAGTAAAACGCCAAGTCCGGCCGGGTTATAATTCCGGCCGGTTTATACCGCGGGGTATATCCCCGATATTAGCCCCCAAGTTTAGCTTGGATTTATCCATGGTAAACTTATGCTGCAAAATAACCACAAGAACAAATTTGATAGGTTGTGCTCCGGGTTAAGAATTCTTGTAAACTGGCACTTGATCATCTTTAAGTCCTTGTCACTTCCTTCTTCTAAAAAATCCGGGTCAACAGACCAGCTTCATAATCAACTTGCTTGCATAAGAAATTTTGTAAATAAAGAATCCATTTGAATCGGCCTTCAATGCTCTGACTTGACAAAAATATTGGTCTTTAAAATATTCAACTGATATCCAGCCGGCTTGAAGATGTAGAACTTGCCGGTTTATGATTGCCACCATTGTCGGTTTATAAAAAACTGATAACTCCGGGTCATGATTGTTTATAAACATCGGGTTATGATTGTTGCCAACGCCGGGTCACACAATTAATCTTTCGGACTTACCCAAAACTGAGAATTTGAAGATGTTCCTCCTTTATATGCATATTACCTGTAGCCCCCAAGTCTTAAGAGGAGAACATAGTGATAGCTTAAGACTTGTTTCAATATAAGAATTGCAATCTTGAAGAAATCCGGATTGTTCATCCCAATCCCTATGAAACTGAATATTCCATATTATGTAGCCCCCAAGTGCCGGGTCATTATGCAATAATGAGCAGGGACTTTGAAAATATGACCATGTAAACTTGAACAGCAACACGTAGCCCCCAAGTGCCGGGTTATTATGCAATAATGAGCAGGGACTTTGTAGATATAATCATTGAAAATAACATTATATAATGTAACTTCCATCGTGGGGTTTGAACCCACGTCCACAAGGTTAAGAGCCTTGTGCTTTACCAACTGAGCAGTGGACTCTTCAATATAATGGATTAATACTTGTGTACCTTGAATTGCTGACAGGAGCGATTGGTAGCCTCCAAGGGCCGGCTCATTACGATGTGATGAGTCGGGTCTTCAATAAAGTGAGCAAAAAAAATGACTTTGCATTAGCCCCCAAGTGTCATGGTGCATGCTTGCAGCGACATGAGACTTGTGTATTTGATGTAATCTTAATTTGAATAATGTAGTCCCCAAGTGCCGGGTTGTAAGCCTGCAGCGACTCGGGACTATTCCTTTGTAAAAATAAATCATACAATTGACAATATGATATCCATTGTGTTGAAGCGACTTTGAAAACCTCAATCATAATATTGGATATTGACAACCATAATAAATATCCAGCCGTTTAGGCTATTTAAAGATTTGAAGAATATAATCCGGTTTGAAAACCGGTTCCAATGATATTTGATCACAACCAGGCCGGGTTAATAAACACCGGTCACTATAACTGATCATGTACTGCCAATATGTATTTAAAAATAAAATACTTCATACCTTTAATTAAGTGTATCTGACATCCTTAATCCGGTAGGCATAATTGAACGTGTAGATTTTGATGAGGCTCTTGGCCCTCTTGGCGTTTGCCCAATGATTGTTCCGGGTTATGATGAACGCCGGTTTAACTCTTGCTGGTGTTTATGACCCAGACTTTGAACTTATGCTGGTGTTCATGACCTAGACTTTTGAAGATATGTGGTCAACTTTGAAGTTGCCCAGTTCCGGATCAAAAAACCATGAAAAATCATAAATACCAAAAACACAGATTTGCAAATAAGACCATGTAGTCGAGGCTTTTTGCGAGCTGCCAGGCTCCAAATCGAGCTTATGATTCGAATACGATCATATAAACCGGACCGCAAGGGGCTAAGCTAGGATTCGAATACGATCCGTAGCCCCCTTGGGATCGTGAAATTTTAGCCAATCAATGGATTCGAATACGATCCAAGGAGCTTATGATTCGAATACGATCATATAAACCGGACCGCAAGGGGCTAAGCTAGGATTCGAATACGATCCGTAGCCCCCTTGGGATCGTGAAATTTTAGCCAATCAATGGATTCGAATACGATCCAATGAGCTTATGATTCGAATACGATCATATAAACCGGACCACAAGGGGCTAAGCTAGGATTCGAATACGATCCGTAGCCCCCTTGTGGGTGTGGCTATGTTCTCTTTGGTTCGAATACGACCTATGTTTGAACAGGAAGCCCCTTAATGAGTTTGGCTATGTTCTCTTTGGTTCGAATACGACCTATGTTTGAACAGGAAGCCCCTTGGTGAATGTAGAAGCAGGGTACCTATATAGGAGTTGCACTGTGCGGCAAACCTTCTTTGGTTCCTTAATAAATATTTGTCCTGCATATCAAAATATACGGATCAAAGCAATTTGTTTTCTTGATGAAAATGACATATACCAAGAAAATAGATTTAGATGGATATCACCTGATGTATTTGGACCTCATGATCATCATCGGGGTCTGTTAGTCCACCCGGTATGTTGAATAGACCGGACCGCAGGGCGGACAGCAAAACGACCGCGGTATCAGAGGCGGCTCAAACAGATGAACCGGCCGTGGGGTTGTAAACCGGCGCAGATGAGCAAGTTGTCCCCCGCGTTGTAAACCGGCGCGGACGCGTGAACTGTATATAACAAACTCCAATAGGGCAGTGTAATGTTGCTCGGAAGAACTAAAATGTCTTGATAAAGTATATAGGAGAGATAACACCTGAATTGCTCGAAGAACAAATGGGCCGGCTAGCACTGACAGGCTAGTCGCCCTCCTCGTTGTAAGCCGACGCAGTTGCGAGAGGTAGCCACGGCGTGGTAAACCGGTGCGGACGAGCAGGTTGTCCTCCGTTTTGTAAACCGTTGCGGTTGCGAAAGACGGCCACGGCGTTGTTAAACCGGCGTGGTCGCAAGAGACGGCCACAGCGCTGTAATCCAGCAAGGTCGCGAGAGACGGCCACGGCGTTGTCAGCCGGTGTGGGAGTCCGTTGAGTAACGACGTCCACTTGTGCCCAATGATGTCGGCGGGCCTCCATCTCCGCGGTATAATATTACTTGGTAATGAATGATTCTCCTGAATATAAAACACAGCAGGGGAAAGTAGTCTTGCTCGGACGAAGTAATATGTACTTTTAAAATAAATACGGTAGATATCACCTGATGTGTTCGGATGATAGATGAATTATGTATATCGTCCGTAAATCACCCTTGGACATTTTCGCTGAACTCCCTTTGATCCTTATATGTATATAAAGGATTTTTGTATTGATCCCCTCGAGAACCCTGCCAGATGCTGGCACGACTTGTAGAAACCATTCCTTGTGCAGATCATCTCAGAAGCTACTCATTCTCCAAAGTCTCAACCAAAGCTGACGTTCGGAATCCATGAAATCAATTGGATTGTTATTGATGCCAGTGACTTGGCGTAAACCGCGGCAATTTTACAGAACACACGGCCACCGGAGACAGAAAAACGTCGGCTCAGCTCGAGGCACTGTGACGGTTCATCACGGAAACGGTGGAGGCAGCCAGATCATTGAAATGAAGCGAGGCAAGTAAATCAGCCTTTGCGTGCCTATTCAAGGCGAGCGACCAGCAGGAGCGGCAACAGGAATTGGCCGAAAAAGAGCGAGTCACAGCAGCGGCAGCTCGGCGACTTAGCACGGAGAGGCCCCAAGGCAGGGCGGTGGCTTACGCAGTTTGGACGCAGGCCGGGTCCCCGGCAGTTCATCGCGAAAGCAGAGGCGAGCCATGGAAATAGGCGGAGTTGCGGTTGATACGGACGGCTCGACGCTGCTTAGCTTGAAGGCAGGCCCCTGGTTGCAGTCGCGGGCGATGCAGAGCGCGCGTGGCCCGGCGAGTCCGAGGCGGAGACAGCTGGTTTGAAGACGGAGGTTGGCGAATCACGGCGCGGTTCTCGGTGGTTTGGAAGCGGAGATCGGCAACTCACGACATGTAGACAAGTGGTGGTGCTCGGGCATGGTGAAGAGATGTTGAAGCCCATGGCTGGCAGGCTCTTCTGTAGGAGCACAGAGGCGGCGAGGTGAAGCCGCATGGCGGCGGCGGCTCAGGCCCAGTCCCGTGGAAATCGGCGAAGTGAGGCCGCGACGGCTCTGAGGCAAATCGGCGGTGACTTAAGGCGGATGCGGCCGGAGGAGGAGAGGCGAGGAGGCGTCTCGATCTGCGGCGGCCGACCCATCTACCCTTCAGCAGAGGCAGGGGCGCCCAGGGACGACCCGACGGCGATGCCGGTGAGGTTCGAGGAGACAGAGTCAATCCGTGTCCACCCCCACGATCCTGTCCGGGTCGTGGTCGCTTCGATCACTTTCCCCCTTTTTACCTTCCATGACAACATAACCGAAGACGTACTAGTGCTTGACATCCTTGGACATAACAAAACAATCGGGACTTGGCCTTGTGCGTTTTGATGATTTGCTCCCATCGGACTCGGCGAATCAATGTTTGACTGAGACGACGACTCTAACCATGCTGGTTACAGACGAGTTGTAGACAAAGATTTGACGCGCCCGTGAAATCCGGCAAAAAAGTCGACGGCGCACAGACCCAACTCTAAATTTTCTTGAATCTCCTAGATCTTAAATCCGGACTGACAAGTTTGAGGCGGATACAAATCCTTCTGAACCAACTTTCTTCATCTGAAAAAATTGCAAACTCCTCGATCTCTGGTGAGATCCCTCCAAGAACTCATCACCATCGTGCGCAGGCCCCACGGTGGGCGCCAACTGTCGTGGAATTAACACGGCAGATGTCCGGTTTTAGCGGACTTAGTCGTGAGGCCGCGCATCTATGTAGTAGCTTTGAGAGGGGTTGAGCGGAATCAAGAGATGCGATGTAAGACACGGATTTAGACAACTTCGGGCCCCGGGAAACATCATCCGGTAATAACCGAACGTGCTTTTTGAGGCCAGATCTCATTATGGCCCTCATGGTGTCACCGGTAAACGGCGCTTTGTGTCTAGCCCTAGAAACTTGTGAGAACTTGTCTAAGCTTCTCTAACTTGTCTAAAAACCTCTCCCTCTTTGGGGAGCCCTGCCCCTCCTTATATATGTTGAAGGGGCGGGTTACATGTAGAGTCCTAGTAGGATTAGGATTGCTTTATTACAAGGAGTCCTAGTCTTGCTTCCTTTGTAAGAGAATATTCCTTGTGCTTTCTTCATAAACCGGCCCACCATACATGAACCGGCCTTCTGGGCCTTGGGCCTTGTCATCCATGATCCGCCTGCCGGGTTACCAGTAAATTGCCAAGGGTAAACCGTCTTAAGTAAAACGTCAAGTCCGGCCGGGTTATAATTCCGGCCGGTTTATACCGCGGGGTATATCCCCGACAGACAGGGTGGTCCATGGACCACCATGAAATTTCCCCATAGCTTGTACATAGTATAGTAAATAATTATTTTTTTGAAAATAAATATATTTATGTGTATATTTATACTATTGGACCACCCTGGCATACTGTTCTGGCTACGGCACTGCTATCGAACCCTGTTACGTCCGCAACATAGGAGCAGGTGCGCATGAGCTTCTCTAAAAAGGAGGTATGCATGAGCTTTTCTGCATCATTCCAGTGATTGATTACTTAAACCCAAACTAACTAGCTAACCTCAAATTTTGAGAGCAGTACACCATCTAGATTAGATCCAATATTGGTGGCGACTTCCGCTTTCTCTAGTACCGAGATGTTGCGGAATTTAAGTGGCAAACCATGCAATTTGATGCCCGTTGTTTCACTGAAAAGTGACAGGTGTGTGTTCTTGGTAGCTAGTTGCGGCAATGGATGATGGGAACCTTGATTTCTCCAACCCAGAGATTTATCAGTGCTTGGCCACAGGCGCCGATCTGACCGTCGCTGGCTCTTCCATGGACAACCACATGTAAGGAACTTGACAAAGAGAGAAAGAAAGAAAATAAAAATAAAACAAAATAAAATAAAAATGCTTTGCCGAGTGCTACATATTTGGATCTCGGCAAAGGGGGGAGAAAAAGAAAAAAATATTTAAAATGCTTTGCCTAATGCTGCGTATATTGAACTCGACAAAGGGGGAAAACACCAAAACGCCAAGGCTTTGCTTTGCCTAATGCTGCGTATATAGAACTCGACAAGGGGCAAAGCCAACGTCGTCAACCCTTTCATCAACCGCTGGGCCAGAGCATGTGTCCAGGCCTTTGCCTATTGTGTATCTTGCCAAGTTCTTTTTCGGACCTATTGGGCGAAGTGCACATTTTGGCAAGTTCATTCTTTTACCAGGTTCTCTTTTGCTTGCACTCACTCCGGTATTCCATTGTCTATGCTAAGTGCAAGGCACAATGCTCTACGCAAACAACTCAGCACTGAGCAACGTTGTGGATTGCAATAGTGCTACTTCAGTGACATCCTATAAGGACACAGAGCACCTTGCGTGCACTCACCCACCTTCCCGCACCCACAGATGCATCCACGTTCAAACCAAGATCATCATATAAGGCACTAGGGATTACCAACTGATAATTGGAGTTAATTACAACAAGCATTCCCCAATCTGGACAATCATCGTACATCTCCCTCCTACTTTGTCGCCTTGACTATTCTCATCATCCCACGTCCAATCGAATTCAGATCCGGTTCTCCTGTATGCCATGCCCTCAAACATCTTGTAGATTGAACATTATTATGTTTTCTTGGCTGAGGGTGACAAGCCGCAATCTATTGGCTTGGGATGAATTTGTCTTGCATGCCTGATTGGCTGCCAACATGGATGACTAACCGAGAAACGACAATCTAAAAGGTGAACATAATTCAAGGCTGTCTTGTTATTTGTCAGCCTAGCTCTCGAATTATTGGGAGTGTTCCCAAACAGAAGTTAGTGTATATGATATGACGTCCAATTATTTTTGGCCGCCATATTATTGAGATTTTAACCTAGCAGAAATTAGTGTATTTGATATGAAGTCCAATTAGGTTTTTATTTGAGATAATAGCTCTTAATACAAAATTCGATGTTCATGTTGCTGTTAGGATATTCTTCACTTAGTTTAGAAGTTCAATATGATTTGCTCTTGTTTTTGTCTAGAAAAAATCACACGTTGATGAAATGTACTTCGGTTCATGCTCGGTGGCTGGCGCTAGTAACTACATACTGAAAGGCCTGAACTACCTAAATACAAATTAATCCTACATATAGGATGGAAATTAGGATACATTTGTAGTCACTAATAACTACAAACTGAAAGGCATGAACTACCTAAATGCAAATTAATCCTACATGTAGGATGGAAATTAGGATACATTTGTAGCTACTAGCGCCAGCCACCAAATTAATCCTACCTCTGATGTTGCTTATTTGTATTTAAAACTTCGACATTGCAAATATAATTTTTTTTCTCAAAAAGTATTGTTTGAAATATTACGGTTTTGCTCGACATCATACATATATTACAACAGAAATAGTGGTCAAAACTACATTGCGAAAACCATAATATCAATAGTGTAAATCTTTTGTGAACCAGAAGGGAGCAAATTCAGAGGCATCAAAGATAGAAGGGTTGCTAAAAAAGTATCTAACAATTTTTTTCCTAGAAAAATCGGCTATCTTGTCTTTCATCCTCAAAATCGACACACCTTTTTTTTCCTCTTGTTTATTTGTTTGGTTTGCCGTCTTTAGATGTTAGGCTTAGGCCAGAGTTTTGGGTATTCGGCTCATAATTTCTGCACCCCTTCATCAATGGACAGGAGTAGCGATAAATGTTGCCAACATAGCGACTTTAGACATATTGATGTATTACTTTATAAGGTTTTTGTGAATAATTAATAAAGTGCCGGCATGCATCTCCCAAATGCAGAGGTCAGGGTCATGCTCCTTTTGAAAAAAAAAATGGCGGGGAGAAAACTTGCATGCGTGAACCTGCCTACAATTGATGAACGGAGTGAACTACCTAAAATGCCCTGAATTAATTGATATACTACTGAAATCTGTTGTAGTATTGGCTAGTCTAGGCTCTTCAATTATAAAAATAAACAACCCCAGTAGACTCTTTTTTTTGCGAGAAAATTTTCGATCTATTCATCTTCAATCATGGCAGTACAACGAATACTGGAAATAATAGAAATTTCATCCGGATCCGTAGACCACCTAGCGACAACTACCAGCACTGAAGCGAGCCGAAGGCGCACCGCCATCATCGCCCCTCCATCGCCGGAGTCGGGCACAACTTGTTGTAGTAGACAGTCGGGAAATCGTCGTGCTAAGGCCCCGTAGGACCAGCGCACCAGAACAGCAACCGTCGCAGATGAAGAATAACGTAGATCAGAAAGATCCAATCCAAAGACGCACGAACGTAGACGAACACCGACGAGATCCGAGCAAATCCACCAAAGATAGATCCGCCGGAGACACACCTCCACACGCCCACCAACGGTGCTAGACGCATCGCCAGAACGGGGGCTAGGCGGGGAGACCTTTATTCCATCTTCAGGGAGCCGCCGCCGTCTCGTCTTCCTGAGCAGGGCACAAACCCTAGCAAAACTGAAAGAAACGATTAAAAACGAGCCCTTCCGCCGACCCTTGCTGAGATCCACCGCGCCCCCATGGCCCTAAGGCCACAGGAGAGGAGGCGGACCTGCGGCGGCGGCGGCGGGAGGCAAAAGCCCTAACGGAAACTTAGTACATTTGTGAATACATAGACAAAATAGAGTGTCCCTAGTATGCCTCTACTAGACTAGCTCATTGATCAAAGATGGTTATGTTTCCTAACCATAGACATGAGTTGTCATTTGATCAACGGGATGACATCATTAGGAGAATGATGTGATGGACAAGACCCATCCGTTAGCATAGCACTATGATCGTTTAGTTTTACTGCTATTGCTTTCTTCATGACTTATACATGTTCCTATGACTATGAAATTATGCAACTCCCGAATACCGTAGGAACACCTTGTCTGCTATCAAACGTCACAACGTAACTGGGTGATCATAAAGATGCTCTACAGGTGTCTCCGAAAGTATTCGTGGTGTTGGCATAGATCAAGATTAGTATTTGTCACTCCGAGTGTCGGAGAGGTATCTCTGGGCCCTCTCGGTAACACACATCACAATAAGCCTTGCAAGCAAAAGACTAATAAGTTAGTCACGAGATGATGTGTTACGGAACGAGTAAAGAGACTTGCCGGTAACGAGATTGAACTAGGTATGGAGATACCGACGATCGAATCTCGGGCAAGTAACATACCGATGACAAAAGGAACAACGTATGTTGTTATGCGGTTTGACCGATAAAGATCTTCGTAGAATATGTAGGAACCAATATGAGCATCCAGGTTCCGCTATTGGTTATTGACCGGAGATGAGTCTCGGTCATGTCTACATAGTTCTCGAACCCGTAGGGTCCGCACGCTTAACGTTTGATGACGATCGGTATTATGAGTTTATGAGTTTTGATGTACCGAAGGTAGTTCGGAGTCCCGGATGAGATCACGGACATGACGAGGAGTCTCGGAATGTCCGAGACATAAAGATTGATATATTGGACGACTATATTCGAACACCGGAAGTGTTCCGGAAAAGTTTCGGATTTAACTGGATTGCCGGAGGGGGTTACCGGAACCCCCTACGAGGGGGGATGGTCCATAGTGGGCCTTGAGGAAAGGAGAGAGGCAGCCCATAGAGGCTGGCCGTCGCCCCACCTAGGGATCCTAGTTGGACTAGGATTGGGGGGGCGCCACCTCTCCCTCTTTTCCTTTCCCTCTCTTCCTTCTTGGTGGACTCCTACTAGGAATAGGATTGCAATCCTATTCCTAGTAGGATTGCCCTAGCCGCACCATAGGAGGCCGGCCGGCCCTCCCCTCTTGCTCCTTTATATACGGGGGCAGGGGGGCACCCAAAGACACACAAGTTGAATTGTTCCAGCCGTGTGCGGTGCCCCCCTCCACAGAAACACACCTCGGTCATACCGTTGCAGTGCTTAGGCGAAGCCCTGCGCCGGTAAATACATCATATCCGTCACCACGCCGTCGTGCTGACGAAACTCTCCCGTGAAGCTCAACTGGATCAAGAGCTCGTGGGACGTCATCAAGCTAAACGTGTGCTGAACGCGGAGGTGTCGTACGTTCGGTGCTTGATCGGTTGAATCGCGAAGAAGTTCGACTACATCAACCGCGTCACTTGACGCTTCCGCTTCCGGTCTACGAGGGTACGTAGACACACTCTTCCCTCTCGTTGCTATGCATCTGGTAGATAGATCTTGCGTGATCGTAGGAAAATTTTAAAATACTACGTCACCCAACACCGCCAAGGCATGATTAATAGCCGGGATGTGTCGGGCCAACCCACGTGCTATAGGCAGCAGCCCAAGCACAACACGGGAGGTAAATGGGCCGGCCCGCGGCACGCTGGCACAAATATTTTTTCAGGAAATACCTTCAAAACAGGGGAAAAGGCCAAAAAAATGTTTAAAATATAAAACTTTATGTGAAATATTATTTGGGATGAATCTAGAGTTTTATTAGCGTTTACATCATTAAAACTTTCCATCTCAAAGAATTAAATAAATACAAAACATGCTCTAGCATTACAAAAACATTAAAAAAATTACGAAGACTAGCTACAACAGTACAACTACTCACATCCAAGCACTACAAAAATATGCAAGCACTACAAAAATGTTGAACATATTAGAGTACTAGGTATTTATTTAGGGCATATATATTTATATATTTCAAAATATATATAAACAGGTCATGCCTAGCCTCCAGGCCTAGGCATGGCCCAAGGCATGTCGCGTGCCTGGCGAGTCCCGTTTAGCCTGTGTCGTGGCTGACCCATGGCGGGTCGTGCCGGCGTGCTCGCGGGTTGCCCTGATTGGCCCGGCCCATTTGGCCAGCTTTGCACTCTATCTCTATGAGCACCTCTAAGAAACTGAGCTGGCACAACATCTTGAGATTGGCGAAGTCGACACAGACACCTTCGTAGTTGATGGGAACGTCTTCTTCAAATGAATGCACATCACCGAAAGGCTAGAATAAATCCAACAAAATGCGAGCACCAATGTCAACTCTAGAATTTAAACTCTGGTGAGCAGAGAATACTACTGTCCTCCTAACTATCTAACCACAGGTTCACTCGCAACTAAAGTTAAAAATTGATAACCAAAATTACAACTTGCACTCTCTAGCCTTCATAACTACCATAAATCTCCCTCTTGCTTTGACGCCTCAGTGTGGTCATGATCTATATCATCAGTTTGCCTCCTGTGGGCGTGCGCTCATGTTCGTGATGGCAAACTGCGTGAGTTGGAGAATGTTGGATGAGCATCGCATCATTTCAAAAACACCTCAAGTGCATATGCGTCGATTTAATTTCTGCCATGCTTTGTCACTTTGTTCACACATTTTTTTTGCGTGAAATGTATAATCACCTTTTAGTAATCGCAATTAAATGGCTTACGAAAAAACAAAAGGATTATCATCTAGTGATCAACAGTACTACCAGAACAATCGCTTCACAGTGCATGTTTCTGTTATGTTGCTTGACAGAAACGGGGCAGCGCGGTCACCCCATCGTCAAATCCTCCTTGAAACCTGATTTCCCCCCGCTTTATATATAGCAATTTACCACACATAGAGTAACAACCCTAACAAGCAAAAAAATATGATACAGGGCTCCACGGAGGGAGTAGTTTATTACTCTCTCGGTCCCACAATGCAAGACGTTTTTACAAGCTATATTAGCTCGCAAAGACAACATTTTATATTGTGGGACAGGGGGAGCACACTATTATTCAGCTACATATGTACTCTGCGCGGAAGACCGCCGGACAAACAGACTTGAAAGTTGAAACTTTAAAGCAAATAACACAGACCCACAGATGGCATGCATGTTTAAGTTTGAGTTTGAGTTTGAGTCAGGCGTGGTCGGGCACGTCGGACCATTTGATGTCCACCTGCCCGACACTGGGGTCAAGATGGAAGTTGGTCCAGATATGCATGGACGCGCCGACCTCGTTGTCACAGCCAGCGCACTCGTCGACCACCCTGGCGCTTATGTGAAGGTTGGCGTAGTCGGCGATGCGGATCAACTTGCCGCACCGGGCCCCGTCGGCGTACCACTCCGACGAGAGCGACACCACGAACTCGTCGTCGCTGTGGAACTGACCGTCGCACGACGCCGGCCCGCCGCCGGTCTCCCCTTGCTGGAAGCCGTTCACCGTCATTATCGCCGGGACGTTCTGTCGAAGCTCGAACTTGCCTCCGGTGACCGTGGGGCGCCCGGAGACGGCGCACGACACCTGCAGAAAAACCAGAACAATGCCCACAACCACTGCGACCTTGGTGGTGCCCGCCATGGTGATTGAAGTTGAGCTCCGCGCTGCTGCTTGGGTTTATCAGATAGCTAGCTTGCCTTGCGTGCTTTGCTTTCTCAAGGCTTTATATAGGCTCGAAGTGCAGCCTGCAGACAAAGCGGGGACGTACTTACGGATGTGCATGCCGCCCTCGTGTGTCTCGTCCAAAAATCTCGTCTACGGCTGCTGCCAAAGCAACGCTGCTGTCCCGATGTCACCAGGTTCTACAACTCTATTCCACACAACTCTATTACATTTGTTTATAGAGGGACGAGTGGTTTTTTTTTTTAGAAAAGGAGGATGACCCCTTTATTAATTATTCTCACAAGACATTACAAAGTCATACAACAGTAATACTAAAGCCACCGTCTAAGCAACAAACTGTCGCTACATCTATCTCGTTGATGAAGGGGCGCAGATAGCCTGACCTTAATACCCAACAGACATCGCAGCCAAGCCTAACATATAAGACCTGAGACCCCAACCTAGCCACTTGCCGGATCTAGGGCACACACTGGTCCGGCGTGCTCTTAGAGGCCGCCGCTGCCAACTGCCACCGCTCCCTCTTCAGAACTGTACTGATGCATCAACCTTGCTTGGTCCAGCTATCGTCGACGCCACCACCGCGCTCAACGGCACCTTCTCCCTGCGCGCAAACAGTTGTACACGTCGCGGTCGCCATTGATACAGGCAACTACGTCTCCCCGTCGGCTCGGTTTTCACCGGCAACTACGTCTCCCCGACTCACAGCTGGTGCCAGATGACGGATCCCGAGATCCGAACACCCAGCATCAGGCCGACCACCTCTGACGCAAGAGATGACCACCACCGCCGGCTGCACCGGTCAGAACAGACCTGATCGGAGGTGCCGCCGATGAGACCACCAGGCCCTCCATGCCGCCGTCGCCGATCTGAAGGCAGCATGCACGCCACCGCAGCCAAGCCGACCGCCATCGACCACAGCCGCAGCCGCCGCCCGAAGGGCCATCCGCAGCGCCCGCAGCCCTGGCCTCCGCCGCGCCAAGCCGTCGCCGTCCTAGGACGGGCCGGCCTCCCGCCGCTTGCCCCCATCCGCCGCGCCGCAGATCCCAGATCGGTCGCGCCACGACACGCCTTGGGGTCCGCCCCACCCCGAAGACGCGCGAGAGAGGAGATCCCCCGCCACCGCCGTCGGCCCCCGGGCTTAGCCCGGCGGCGTCTTCCGGCGGCGGCGGAGGGAGGGGAGGAGGGAGTTTGTGACGGCGGCGGCTAGGTTTCTAACCGCCCGAGTCGCCCTAGGGGGGGGGACGACGCGGGCTCGAGATCTCTCCCCTCTTTCACACAACTCTATTCCCCTCTTTCACACAACTTCTAAGCGGAATTACTCAGCTTGCCACCCACTTACCGAATCGATCCTACTCCCCGCAGCCTGCGCAACAAGCATAATCATTTTCTAATTCCCCCCCATTGAACGAGCAATAGCAGGGGATAGGGTTTCCCGCCACTAGTCCTCCTCTGCTGCCAAGAGCCTCCACGCGGCTTCCTCATGCGATTGGAATCCTTCACCTGACACCAAAATGACAATTTTGTGCTCCGAGAATTGATGCGATCACCACATGATAATTTACTAGATAACATATGTTTTACTTGGCTCACTTTTCTTTCTATGAGGGCTGAAGAAGGAAATAAGAAGATGGTCGGGTTTTCTTTCTTCCCACAAACAAAGAAAGGCCCTAAGGAGTTTAGGGTTTCCCCGTCTCCCGTTGGCGCCGCCGCCGATCTGCCATGTCTCTTATGGCCTTAGGATCATGATGGCGCGGTGGATCCAGGCCCTTGCTGGCAGGATGCTCATGCTTTGTTTATAAGTGTTTCTTTTTTGTTTGTTTAGGGTTTGTGTCCTTCTCGGGAAGGCGAGACGACAACGACTCCCTAAAGATGGAATAATGTCTTCCCCACCTAGCCCCCGTCCACGCGGCATATCTCGCGTTGTCGGAGGGCGTGTGAAGGTGTGCTTTCGACGGATCTTGAGCGATTTGATCGGTTCTTGTTTTCGATGGATCTCGTCTCCGTTCATCTACATTCTTCTGTCTACAAGTTGGATCTTTTCGATCTACGCTTCTCTTCATTAGTAGTTGTTGTTGTTCTGGTGCGCTGGTCCTTTGAGGCCTTAGCACGACGACTTTCTGACTGTCTACTACAACAACATTTGCCTGCTCCGACGAGGGAGGGGCAATGACGGTCGCTCCTGTGCTTGTAGTCGCCACAAGGTGGTCTATGGACATGGATGTATTTTATTTTTTTACTTGTGTTTTTTGTACAGCCATGATGTTCGATGTGTAGATCGGAAGTTTTCCTGCATAAAAAAAAGAAGATGATTGATTGGGCTTTGTTTCGTCTTGAAGTTTGCATTAATACATTGTCTGTTGTCTAGGTGCGTCGTCTTGAAGCAAAGAAATGATCAATGCAATTTTTTCCATTTTCAAAAGTAGAAGGCAGTTAAATGCATTAGTTTAAGGCTCTCATGGCTTGCAACCAACCTTAGGATCAATCGCATAATAAAGGGATTCTCGCCTTCTGATCTACTGGAGGACCATTCAGCTCATGTCATTGCCTACCGCACAGTTCTCTTTTAAAAAGCAACACTTCTCTAAGAAAATTGAGAATAGCTTATTTGTCATTTTGTTTGTTTGTTTCAGAATTATCCAATTCCAATCCGTCCATTATTTGTTGTGTCTATACATGCAATGGATTTGAATTTGTAGGTCTAGGAAAAGAAGGCACCAGGAATCACAAATGAATCACTATTGTAGATTAGCCCTATGTCGAATCGTTTCCTCGTATTTATGGTCACCTTCCCACTAGTGGTGTACTTCCACAGATGAGTGTATTGATGCCCATTAGCAGACTTTCACTTGAGGCCAGACGAGGGATCCTTTAGTGGTGGTCTTATGGCTGCCCAGTATAGTAGAGCGGCGACCATATGTCGTTTTTGTTCATTCCATTGGTAGCTTCTTTGAACTAGTGGACAAACAACGACTCCATCATGTTGACGGGCATTCTAGTGTCCAGCATGATGTGGTGGGGAGATATAAGTTGGTGTTTCCCCATGATTAGAATAAGAGGCAAGACATGAAAATGAAAATGATGACAAATATGTTTTTGAATTTATTTTTTTCAAAATGGCAGCTTACAAAGAGTTGCCCGGTTAATTAGGGAGAACCGGGCGAAAACCAGATACAAAGGACCGAAAGCCCCATAACCAAACACCCTGGGACAAGCCCACACCCGTCGACGGCGTGCCGAAGACCACAACAAATGCCAACCAAACAAACACACAACAACGGGAGACCCCGCTCCGCCAAGCAAGCCAGCCTCCCACCACTGCCGGAAAGAAGAAGTCGAGACTGCTATGGGAGGAGCAGACCACATGCTCATGCGCACAGAGAGAATAGAACAATTGGGTTCAAATTGTGCATAAAGACACACCACATGCTCATGCGCACACATACACACATAATGTCTTCAAATCTATTTTAAATGATACCATGGTTTACTAAGTACCATACGTACGCTACTGTGAAAAAATAGTGGCCAAAGTGACATTTGAAAGACCATATCACATCATTTATGAATATTGGTTTGTGGGTGTAATTGTTGTGTGGGTATAGAAGGGTTGTTTGATTTTATTTACTCTAATAATAAAAACTAGAATAATCGTATCACTATTTTAATTCCTAAAAGTTGGCGTGAGTCATTTCTTCTCATCTTTTTGTTCTTGAAGTATGTGTCGCGAGCTTTTATCCATACGATCCAGAGATTGATTCAGAGCATTTAGACACCACGAGTGTTGCATGATTCGGAAGGACAGGAAATGTCTAAGCTTAGAGCGTCTGTACCAAATTCATCAGACAAATGAGAGCATGTATTTTAACAAACTGAGGAAACTATTTTGGCAAGTGCGGTCCTGCTAACAGCCCAAGTGCCGAAAATCGTAGCCCATGGAAAATCACATGCCCACGATCGTCAAGTTTAACTCTGTCCACCTCAATGTACTACTGGACCACTGACTCATCTGCCAGACCATGAAATGCCTGGCAACCTTTGCGGGTGAGTCTGGTCCAAGGGTTGCGAAAAAACATCTAAAGGAAGTAATCGATCTCACAAAGACACAATATTACAGAAACTAAAATGGCATAGAGGAATAGAGGAGTAGTGTGCTCTTTATTGATGAATCTCGTCAACTATATGTACAATGGTTATCTCCTCTTTATATAGGCCAAATGTAGCAAGGAAATGCTAATTAACACTAAAGTAGAGGGACCAGTCCATTAGAGAAGTGTAAGGTGGGTGAGGTCAGACCTCACAGCAAGATCACTTGGTTGTCTTGACGTTCGGGCAAGATAGTCCTGAGCACGGAACACGTCCATCAAAAGATCAACAAGAGTCACTAGATGCTTTCAAAAATACATTTGACCCACCAATGCCCTGCCCTAGAGCTGCCGCATGTGCCATAGCTTAGCATTACCGATGGCACCTTGCAGCACCCCTGCCTATCGATTGGCGTAGCTAGGGGTGGACAGGGTGGTCCATGGACCACCATGAAATTTCCCCATAGCTTGTACATAGTATAGTAAATAATTATTTCTTTGAAAATAAATATATTTATGTGTATATTTATACTATTGGACCACCCTGGCACACTGTTCTGGCTACGGCACTGCTATCGAACCCTGTTACGTCCGCAACATAGGAGCAGGTGCGCATGAGCTTCTCTAAAAAGGAGGTATGCATGAGCTTTTCTGCATCATTCCAGTGATTGGTTACTTAAACCCAAACTAACTAGCTAACCTCAAATTTTGAGAGCAGTACACCATCTAGATTAGATCCAATATTGGTGGCGACTTCCGCTTTCTCTAGTACCGAGATGTTGGGGAATTTAAGTGGCAAACCATGGAATTTGATGCCCGTTGTTTCACTGAAAAGTGACAGGTGTGTGTTCTTGGTAGCTAGTTGCGGCAATGGATGATGGGAACCTTGATTTCTCCAACCCAGAGATTTATCAGTGCTTGGCCACAGGCGCCGATCTGACCGTCGCTGGCTCTTCCATGGACAACCACATGTAAGGAACTTGACAAAGAGAGAAAGAAAGAAAATGATAAAAAAAAAAAAAAACTTTGCCGAGTGCTACATATTTGGATCTCGGCAAAGGGGGGAGAAAAAGTAAAAATATGAAAAATGCTTTGCCTAATGCTGCGTATATAGAACTCGACAAAAGGGGGAAACACCAAAACGCCAAGGCTTTGCCTAGTTCTTCTTGTGATATACTAGTACTCAGAAAAAAGCCAACGTCGTCAACCCTTTCATCAACCGCTGCGCCAGAACATGTGTCCAGGCCTTTGCCTATTGTGTATCTTGCCAAGTTCTTTTTCGGACCTACCATCTTTTGCGAAGTGCACGTTTTGGCAAGTTCATTCTTTTGCCAGGTTCTTTTTTGCTTGCACTCGGTATTCCATTGTCTTTGCTAAGTGCAAACTACTCAGCACTGAGCAACGTTGTGGATTGCAATAGTGCTACTTCTTTGACATCCTATAAGGACACAAAGCACCTTGCGTGCACTCACGCCCCTACCTCCAACCCACCTTCCCGCACCCACAGATGCATCCATGTTCACACCAAGATCATTCCCCAATCTGGACAATCATCGTACATCTGCCTCCTACTTTGTCGCCTTGACTATTCTCATCATCCCACGTCCAATCGAATTCTGATCCGGTTCTCCTGTATGACATGCCCTCAAAACATCCTGTAGATTGAACATTATCATATTTTCTTGGCTGAGGGTGACAAGCGGCACTCTGTTGGCTTGGGATGAATTTGTCTTGCATGCCTTATTGGCTGCCAACATAGAGCTACAAGAGCACGTGGATGACTAACCGAGAAATGACAATCCAAAAGGTGAACATAATTCAAGGTTGTCTTGTTATTTGTGAGCCTAGCTCTCGAATTATTGAGATTGTTCCCAAACAGAAGTTGGTGTATATGATATGACGTCCAATTATTTTTGGCCGCCGTAAGAACAATGACAATTGTGATGGCCGGTGGGCTATGATGTTTAATATGATTATTGAGAGTCTTAATCTGAGAGAAATAGAACTCACCGGTAGATGCCCAATCCAACGTATGAGAAGTTGGATAGGGTTCTGGCTAGTGTGGAATGGGAACAAAAATACCCTTTGGTGTATGTTCATGCGATGCAAAGAGCGATCTCAGATCATACACCACTGCTGGTAGACTCGGGAGAGGCTACGCACATTGCGAACAAGAATGTATTTTATTTCGAACTTAGTTGGTTCGAGAAAGAAAACTTCTTGGAGATCATCACATGTGAATGGGCAATTCCGGTTAGTGGAAGCACTAATCTTGAGAGATGGCAAAATAAAATCCGTCATTTGAGACAATTTTTGCGAGGTTGGGCTAGAAACGAAAGTGGGCTCTACAAACAAGAAAAAGAGAGACTTACTCGTTTGATCGAAGTTTTAGATTTAAAAGCTGAAAGTAACCTGCTAACGGTGAATGAGCGAAGAGCAAAGTCTGAAGCTGAATTAAGCCTTCGAGCGAGGATCTCAAATGGGCACTGCGGGCTAAAGTGCTTAAGGTTGTCCAAGGGGATGACAATACACAATTTTTTCATATGATTGCGAATGGCAAACATAGGAAGAAGAAAATCATTCAGCTTGAACAAGATGAGGGGACAATTTTGGGGCATGAGAACCTTAAAGCCTACATCTCTAATTACTATAAGCAATTGTTTGGCCATCCGGAAGCAAGTACGGTGGCCCTAGATGAATCTGTAATTGGAGATGTCCCTCAGCTCCAGGTAGAAGAGAATGATATTTTAACTGCACCGTTTACTGAGAAAGAAATTCTGGATGCCATTTCTCAAATGAAACCGAATAAAGCACCGGGACCAGATGGGTTTCCAGCTGAATTTTGTAAGAAATGTTGGCATATTATTAAGGATGATCTTATGCCTATGTTTCATGATTTCTTTAACGGTCATTTAGAGTTGTTTCACCTTAACTTTGGCACGATTACGTTATTGCTAAAGAAAGAAGAGGCAGTTCGAATTGAACAATTCAGGCCTATTTGTCTTCTTAACGTGAGTTTCAAAATCTTCACAAAAGTGGGTACCAATAGATTGACACAGATCGTGCACTCAGTGATACAACCGAGCCAAACAGCATTCATGCCAGGGCGACATATACTTGAAGGAGTGGTCGTTCTACATGAAACACTACATGAAATCCATTCGAAGAAGCTAGATGGGGTTATCTTCAAAGTGGATTTTGAGAAGGCATATGATAAAGTTAAGTGGTATTTCCTACAGCAGGCAATGCACATGAAAGGATTTAGCAAGATCTGGCGGAACCAAGTGGGTTCTCAAGTCCAGAAGGGCAGTGTCGGTATCAAGGTTAATGATGATATTGGTCATTATTTTCAGACACACAAGGGTTTGAGACAGGGAGATTCCATGTCTCCTCTCTTGTTTAATATCGTGGCTGATATGTTGGCAATTCTTATTGGAAGGGCCAAACAGCATGGGCAAGTGGAGGGGTTAGTTCCTCATCTGGTTGATGGAGGAGTATCCATCCTACAATATGCTGACGACACTATCCTATTCATGGAACATGACATTGCTAAGGCACGTAATATGAAACTTATATTATGTCTCTTCGAACAATTGTCTGGCTTAAAGATAAACTTCCACAAAAGTGAGTTGTTCTGCTTTGGGAAGGCCAAAGACGAACAAGACACTTATAGACAACTGTTTGGATGTGAATTGGGTTCTTTACCATTTAGCTATTTGGGAATACCGATTCACCACCGAAAATTATCTAATAAGGACTGGAAATGTATCGAAGATCGACTAGAAAAAAAGCTTAGCTGCTGGAAGGGTAAGCTAATGTCTTATGGAGGTCGGTTAGTGCTGATTAACTCAGTATTGACTAGTATGCCGATGTTCCTATTATCATTCTTCGAAATTCCGAAAGGGGTACGGAAACGACTTGATTTCTTTAGATCCCGTTTCTTTTGGCAATCAGATGAGGACAAGAGGAAATACCGTTTCGCGCGATGGGACATTCTTTGTCGACCAAAAGACCAGGGCGGTCTCGGTATTGAGAACTTAGAAATCAAGAACAAATGCCTTATGAGCAAATGGCTCTACAGGTTAGAGACTGAGCCGGAGGGTATGTGGGCACAAATTTTGCGTAATAAATATCTCCAGTCCAAAACACTCGCTCAGGTTACCATGCGACCAACGGACTCGCCATTCTGGAAAGGGCTTATGCGAGTGAAAGACCTTTTCTTTAGGAGGGTCAAATTCCTGGTTGGTAACGGGATGTCAACAAGATTTTGTGAGGATACATGGTTAGGAGAGACGCCCTTGGCCGTACAATATCCCACCCTATATAACATTGTGCAACGTAAGGAGGATTACGTAGGCACAGTTTTACATACGATTCCGTTAAATATTCAATTCAGACGAGCACTAGTTGGTGAGCGATGGAATGCATGGATGCATCTGGTTCGGAGATTGATAGATGGTCAACTCTCCGATCAGCCGGACTCCACGCAATGGAAACTAGCTAAGAATGGGACTTTTACAGTAAAATCTTTTTATATGGATCTGATTATTTCTAGACCAGTCTCGAGATCGTTGCATATTTGGAAGATTAAGGTTCCTTTGCGCATTAAAATCTTTATGTGGTTTGTCCACAAACAAGTAATTCTTACAAAGGACAACTTAATCAAAAGGCGATGGGTAGGTAGCCCACGATGTTGCTTTTGTGATCATGATGAAACAATACAACATTTATTTCTTGAATGCCCTTTAGCTAAATTGCTTTGGAGAACGATTCATATCGCTTTTAACATTACCCCTCCAGTTGACATTGCATCGCTGTTTGGAATATGGTTAACTGGAGTTGAACATACTACGACGGCACGTATTCGGATTAGAATATGTGCGCTCTTATGGGCTATATGGAATTGCAGGAATGATGTGATTTTTAACAGACAACAAAATTTAACTTTCTTGCAGGTGATCTTCAGAGCTACCGCTTGGATCCGTACGTGGTCCTTACTCACTTCTATGGACTCCAGGGAGCCTTTGGTTACTGGGTGCAAGTAGTGGGAGATGGTAGCACGGGCTATATTCAGCCGGTTCGGATGGCGGTCGCATAATAGGATAGGAGTCTAGGGAGCTTATCCATCTTATTGCCGTTCCGGTTGTGATTGTCATTTGGAACTTTCAGTTTTTGTTTATTTTTGCGCTTCTCTTGCGAGCTGTAATACTTTGGCGACTTTATGATACTCTACGAATTTTTAATAAAATGGCTGCATGCATCAATATGATGCAGAGGCCGGGGGCACGCCTCCATTTCCAAAAAAATAAATTAGGTATTTGATATGAAGTCCAATTAGTTTTTTATTTGAGATAATAGCTCTTAATACAAAATTTGATGTTCATGTTGCTGTTAGGATATTCTTCACTTAGTTTAGAAGTTCAATATGATTTGCTCTTGTTTTTGGCTAGAACAAAATCACACGTTGATGAAATGTACTTCGGTTCATGCTTGGTGGCCTGAACTACCTAAATACAAATTAATCCTACATGTAGGATGGAAATTAGGATACATTTGTAGTCGCTAGTAACTACAAACTGAAAGACATGAACTACCTAAATGCAAATTAATCCTACATGTAGGATGGAAATTAGGATACATTTGTAGCTACTAGCTCCAGCCACCAAATTAATCCTACCTCTGATGTTGCTTATTTGGATTTAAAACTTCGACATTGCAAATATAATTTTTTTCTCAAAAAGTATTGTTTGATATATTACGGTTTTGCTCGACATCATACATATATTACAACAGAAATAGTGGTCAAAACTACATTGCGAAAACCATAATATCAATAGTGTAAATCTTTTGTGAACCAGAAGGGAGCAAATTCAGAGGCATCAAAGATAGAAGGGTTGCTAAAAAAGTCTCTAACATTTTTTTCCTAGAAACATCGGCCATCTTGTATTTCATCCTCAAAATTGACATGCCCCCTTTTTTTCCTCTTGTTTATTTATTTGTTTTGCGATCTTTAGATATCAGGCTTAGGTCAGAGGTCTAGGTATTCGACCCACAGTTTCTGCACCCCTTCATCAATGGACAGGAGTAGCGATAAATGTTGTCAACATGTCGGCTTTAGACATATTGATGTATTACTATGTAAGGTTTTTGTGAATAATTAATAAAGTGGCGGCATGCATCTCCCAGGTGCAGAGGTTGGGGTCATGCTCCTTTTGAAAAAAAATTGGCGGGGAGAAAACTTGCATGCGTGAACCTGCCTACAATTGATGAATGGAGTGAACAACCTAAAATGTCCTGAATTAATCAATATCTTTACCTAATAATAAAGCACGGAACGAGTTTGTCGGGTTCACCGTCACAATGCGCTTCTTCCTGTGATTTTACGCTTTCAGTTTTTTTTCATCCGTCTCGTCTATCTTTTTCTATCTGACAAGGTGGTATTAATTTTACTGCGTCCCCAGCTAGCTCCGGTGTTTGAATCGTCATCCCTCCTGCGTCGCCCAGCTGGGCATAAATCCACGTGATATGGGCCTATTATTTAAATAAAATTATATGGGCTAGCTGGTCCTGCAGGGTACTGGTTATTAGCGTAAAATAAAAATAGGTTACATATAGATCAATAGCTAGCTAGCGCTTCTCGTACGTACGTCGTTGATCGGTCGCTACTATAGCAGGAGCAGCCCGGATAATTTTTGTACGTTTGTGGCCAAGCTGGGCCTCGCCAATGTGTTATGGGCCAACTGGTCCTGATGTGCTCATGTAACAACTTGAAAAAAAAGCTAAAACGACTGCCTGTCGGGCATCATATGTATCCAATCAAAATTCAACGCTGCCTGCTCGACCAGAATTATGAGCCAAATGAACCTGCTACTCTTGGTGAGACGTGTTCAGCGGGAAAGATGACTAAATCTTTGAGAATAAACTTGGGCACGTGTGTGTAACCTGATCACACTCGAAATCCAATTAATATGAGTGACACATTTAAAATGTGTTTGTGCCTATTGAAAATGTTATATAATTTTTTTAAATCATTCATGCATTTCAAATTGTTTATGTGGTTTTAAGAAAAGTTTTCACGTATTAAAATAATGTTCATATAAATTGAAAAATGTTCACCCTTTCTTGAAAATATGTTCATATAATTCTAAAAAGTGTTCACGTACATACAAATAACCGTAATTTAAAAAATATTTATGCTCTTTAAAAAGGTCCATGTGATTTAAAAAGTCTTTATGTGTTTGAAGTGGAAGGTTGATGCATTTTTAAAAACAACATATACAATTTAAAAGTGAGTGTGTGTATGAGGGACGGTGTATGGACTAGGTGTAAGCCGTAGATCGGGAAGGGCGACTGTCACGTCCAACTTGAGGAGATTAGTTTTAAAAGTATTAGACATTGACTTGTGATGGCGTGGTTCAATGTCAGCTGCGCGCAGAGTAATCGAGATCATCATCATGGGATCAACCACGTCGAATGCATTGCGTTCTGGTGGACAAGGCGACCATGGCCGGTGAAGGCTGTAAGGAGGATAAGTGACAACACAAACAAGGCGTCATGTTCAAATAGATAATGTGTACTGGAGGGGTCTTCAGTCATGCTTATTGTGCTAGGAATGTATGAATTTTCCTGTTGCAATGCACATGCATGTTTGCTATACCTACTACTAAAGCAAGGTGATATTGTTGGTTTCGTCCTGCTTAAGTATTTCTTCACGCACCGTAGATGCATTTTTTATATGCGATGTGGTACTATTAATTAATTAAAAATAGGTTTTTAGCACACGTTTCATACAAAAAACAGTTTCTATGCGATGTATTTGTCAGCCTCGCTAAATTGGGCCTGACCGGCCGGCCCATGGAATAATACGTTAAAAAATATGCATAGGTGGGATTTGAACCCCCAAACCTCGCACTAAATTCTATCAGTGCTAGTTGAATCTATTTTATATATCTGTTCAAAGAATCATATAGGTCACACGACTATAATGGGCCTCGGCCTACACTTTAGCGTCTGGGCCTGCTGCATCGACGGAAAAAATAGAAAAATATTTCATGTTAAATAGTCCTACCTTGCTACAAAAATCTGATTCTCACCAATTTATATATGTCCAGTGTCATTGTTTGTCGTGTGCTAATTAAATGCGATCCCTAAGAGAACAAGTGGGAGAGGCTGGATCCCTAAAACAAATTATGTAGGAGAGGGCTTTGCGGCGATTTGCGAGGACTGAAAAAAGTGCATAAAATTGAAGAGGAAGAATTGTGGGCTAGAGAAGAAATTTCGTGAGCTGGAAAAAAGGGTACAATGAAGGTCAACAACTACCTCAGCGAGAGGGCTGAGGCGATGAGGCTGAGTGAGGAATCATAGAGGAGCAGAGACACAGATGTTTCTTTGGACGTCGAGAACGACAAGTAGCTGGGTCTGAAATCAGGTGGCATGTGAGATTTTTTCCTCCCGTTGCAACGCACGGGCATCTGTGCTAGTACTACTGAAATCCCTTGTAGTATTGACTAATGTAGGCCCTTCAATTATAAAAATAAACGGACCCAATAGACTTAATGTACCATAAAAGGACTCTTGCTTAAAGCTCACGTGACTCAGACCTACCCTGAGGTCCAAGCTACTTGATGATCATGGGAGGGCGGCACTCAGGTCCCTTATAAAAAGAGCGAGGGTTCCCCAAGCAAGGGATGTCTTAAAATTATCTAGTCTCATTCTGTTCATTTTTTGGTGTGACTCTACACATTAGAGATTTGAATTGGACATATGTATAGGCATGGAAGGCATTCGGAATTCCCGATGGATAACTAGAACTGTAGCATGCACCTTTCTCTCGTACATTCGTCGTGAATCCCCCTTCGGTGTGACTGTGGCCTTTTTTGTCACTAGTAAGCATGCACGTGCAACGCACGTCTCATTATAACTAAGTGTTTGAATTCCTAAAGCTCAGAGTTTCGGTAAGAGTTCAATGAGAATTCAGTTTTTTGGATTCCTAAAGCTCACAGTTTTAGTACACATATATCTATAATCAAGCATGTGCAATGATTTTGGAGTACATCCATGTACTCTTCGAGTTTACATCTTGATGGGATCTAATACTTCACAAACTTGCCAAAGCATAAGATTTATCCTTCGGTGAGACAATAAAATACATATTTAACTCGAGATGAGCATATTTCTATGGGGTACACAAGACCAGCATAAAAAACAACCTACCCAATGCTCTCAAAATCCGCATTTCGGTATCATAAAATGGATCAGTATGATTTTTACAATATCGTATGCACATTGTCTTATCTCTCATGCAATGTACGATGGTCAAGTGATTCGAATGAAGGAAAGCTATCAAACAATGTCTATGGGAGAGAACAACAAAAATATTCAAATGAATAACACTAAAGAATAAGTATACTCCGATCCAAAATAAGTGTCACGGTTTTGAATTGGGGTTAGCTCAAAACTGCGACCCTTATACGGATCTCAGGTTTTGTTTTGAGAAATTTATATGGATCTCAGGTAGTAGTATATATTTCAAACAACATAAAGAGGCCAGCCAAGACACGTGTGAGAACAACAAAATGACTAACAAAAATACAGTCGAACAGTTGTATAAAATTGAGGGAGCTAGACACGTGTGTTTTCCTCCTAACTCGCCCATGCATGCATTAAGGGCATGGAATCCATCGTTCTTTACTACCTTGGATACAAAACTATTTACAGACTATCTATGCACCTCACTCTCATACAGGGATACAATCCGCAAGCTTCCAATAGGAATGAGTCGGCATGGATATTGAAATATTGGTTGGCATAAACCATTTCTTATATTCAGCTAATTAAACATCGCACTTACAACAAGCTTTAGAAGAAGAAAAATGCATTGCAGAACTGCATCATAAGCTCCCCAATATGGTGTTGTCACGCAATGAATGGCCATTGGATCTGTCCATGAGCCACTTTCATTGTAGGTTTGCAGACATACACACATTGTACAACACATGGTTACTACAGCAAAATCGCCAGAAAAAGTACTGAAACTTGAAAGTAACTGAAATCACAATAGGACAAATGGATACTACTAATTTGATTGCATAGTACGCCTGATTTGCTATGTAGTACATAGTTCCTTTCCATTTCAAATTCAGAGCCCAACATATATTTTTTCCTGATTCTTCTCATCTTTTTTCTTCTTGGTCATTACATTCTCCTTCTTCATAATTATTGATTTATCTGATCCACTTAAATAACCATTACAAAAACTGAAATCAAGAATATATATTCACCAAAAAATAGGGATGAAATGCATATCACTCTGGACTCACTTATGACGGAGATATCAATTGAAATCCAGATTCACCAAGAAATATGTGATATGGCTGCAATATATCAATGGGCGGTTGAATAACATGCATGATACCAATATCAGCTATACACTACACAACCAAATTTAACAAAAAATCTATGACATGAGTGCTCTAATAATAGCAAACTAACAAGTAGTAATCCAAGCTCACTTGTGCAAACTTTCTGCCATGTGGTATCAATAAATGTGAAAGGATGGAATATGAAACAGTAGACACCAAGTGCTACTGTGAAATAGCAAAAGCAGACCAGAAGGTGAAAATTCCTATCACCTTTATACTGAGATTCTTGTAAATAACCTAACATATATGATCTCCCACGGAAGCCAATAGTATGCACCGGATGGATCCAAGATGCAGCATCAAAACCTTGCTGGATCTTTCATGTGTTACCATCATACGACACGAAAAACTTGCAGCTACATCCTAGAAACCGTTTGCAAGGTTCAGGCTACAAAAAAAGTTAGATTATTCAGAAAACCATAGACCAAAGGAAGTCAGAAAGCACTCAAACAACTTTGGCTCTACGTCTGTGGTAGGTGATCGAGCACTGCAACACCTCACCATATGCCTTCTCAAATCTTGCGCTGAAGTGAATTTGCTTACTGGGACAAACCTTTTTGTTCAAGAATTCTTCGAGTTTGGTCATAAACCGGATCAGATTATGGTATACCAAGCCAGATTTATGTCATATTACACCACAATATCCCAAAGTAGCAGACATACCCTTAAGCTTTTGTATGAGCTTGCAAGTAAATTTTGCTAACCCATCCAGATTGTCTTAACAGAAGTATTGATGTCAGATTGCCGATCATATATCTCACGCAGCAAACTGAAATCCAAGGTTAAATATTTGCAGAAAACTACCAAGAAAGTCTCTATCTCAAGAAAAATTGCTCGAAAGTCAATTTTACACTCTTTTTCAGCCATGTGTAAATAGATCATTATAGTTTCAATCGGAACTTAGAAAGTTTTAGAAACAATAAAAAAACCACATTAAGGAAAAACAAACAATGTTAGTAATGTGTAATTATCGCATGTCGTACATAAATGCTATATACTCCCTCCGTTCCTAAATATTTGTCTTTCTAGACATTTCAAATGGACTACAATATACGGATGTATGTAGACATATTTTATAGTGTAGATTCACTCATTTTGCTTTGTATGTAGTCATTTGTTGAAATCCCTAGAAAGACAAATATTTTGGAACGAAGGGAGTATCTTACTGGCATCTATTAAAAAAAGTGAATGATACCTGAACTTCAATTAATCATAAGCACCCAGCCTTAACTTGGCTCAAACAGAACCTTCAGTTCCTTTCCTTGTGTCGTTGACTGCATGTACGCAGGGTGCTAGCTAGGCTACAGCAAATCAAACCAGATCACGTAAATTACTACTGTCAATACTGTCAGGCGTCGAAATACTGTGTGTAGACGGTAGGGCGGTGGCGGCGTCAGGGTTGGGCAGTTTATTTATGCATCTAGATGGCTGCTTCTGTAGGAGGCGGATGGAGGACGAATTAGAGTAATGCTGGAAGACAACCGGCAGGGCACCTGCACAGGTGAGGAGGCCACCAGTGGGGCGCGTGTGGATGCAGCGCATGGGCAGCAGATTGATGAAGGTCCGGCGGAGCTTTGGTCCATGGCCATGGCGTCCTGCAGCGCGGGAACGAAAAGAGGGGGAGAGATTAGTGAGTAGAGGGAGAGATAAGGGAGGAGGAGGGAGTTGGGCGAGGCTAACTTTCCCAACCGGCAGAGCACGGGCGGCGACCGGAGGCGGCGTCGATTCTGGGCGGATCTGGCGGAAGTGCACGGGCGGGAAGGGAAAGGAAGGAGCTGCGGGGCAAGGTTGTTGCGGATCATGATTTGGGCGGAGAGAAAGAAGGATGAGGGAGCCACGATTTGGAATTGACGCGGAAATCAGGGGCGGGGCCACGGGGATCGGTGGACGCGGAGCGCTCGTGATCGGCAGACGAAGCCCTATGCTCGGCAGAATATTTGATCTCAGACGTTTATGTAGGTGGCCGATCATCGGTGCAATATGGACAATAGGATGTGTCTAAGTCGATTTGATCGGAGGGCCTTGGTTATCCCATGTACAATTTGTTGTGTGGTCTTGGAGAAATTTATGTTTGCTCTTTTAATAATAGTATAGATATCGGCTTGCACAACTATGTTGTCATGATCGTAAAGAGACGCTAAATGAAGTGTGAGAAAGTTTAACGGATTTCTTACTATGGCTACAAAAACAATCACCATCGTTTTAAGTGTTAACCGGGTACTCCCTTCAATTTCGAAGAGAGTGACGTCTTGGATCTAACTTCGTCCATGGTTTGTATGTGATGCTGTATTTATAATTAAAACTTGAAAATGGAAAAACAAAACTCTCAAAGAGCATCGTTTCAAATATTACGGTTTTGCTCGACATCACACATGCATATATTACAACAAAAAATAGCAGCCAAAATTGCATTTTCTTGATACAGTACAATCATAAATGACCACATACATGCACATACACTCAAATGCATGCGCGCAAACCCTTTGATATATTGAGCTGGCATCATATTTTGAGATTGACGAAGTCACCTCAAACGCCTCATAGTTGCCAGAAACTCATCCTCTCACTAAACCAACATCATCGGGACTTAAACCTGGTGGGTTGATTTCACCATAAGAAATCTAACCAGTTGAGCTCTCCTCCTCCTCCACAAAAAGAGCTAGGAATTCTGCCTCCCACCGGCGCCGCCGTAGATCTGCGTCCTCCCGGTGGCCCTAGGGCCATGGGGGCGCGGTGGATCTCGGCAAGGGCTGGTGGGAGGGCTTCGTTTTTAGTCGTTTCTTTCGGTTTTGCTAGGGTTTGTGTCCTGCTCAGGAAGACGAGACAGCGGTGGCTCCCTGAAGATGGAATAAAGGTCTCCCGGCCTAGCAACCGTTCCGGCTGTGCGTCTAGCATCGTTGATGGGCGTGTGGAGGTGTGTCTCCGGCGGATCTATCTTTGATGGATTTGCTTGGATCTCGTCGTTATTCGTCTACGTTCATGTGTCTTCGGGTTGGACCTTTTCTATCTACGTTATTTTTCATCAGCGGCAGTTGCTGCTCTGGTGCGCTGGTCCTACGGGGCCTTAGCAAGACGACTTCCCGACTGTCTACTACAACAAGTTGTTCCTGACTCCGGCAATGGAGTGGCGATGACGGCTCACTTCAGTACTTGTAGTCATCGCTAGGTGGTCTATGGATCTAGATGTAATTTTATTATTTTTGGTATTCGTTGTACTGCCATGACTGAAGATGAATAGATTAGAAATTTTCTCGCAAAAAGAAAAAAATCATTTGAGCTATGATCCATATAAATGGCATAAACCTTTTGTGAACCAGAAGGGAGCAAGTGCAGAGGCATAAAAGATAGAAAGGTTGCTAACAAGTCCCTACCAAGTATCAATATATAATTTTTTTGCTAGAAAATCGGCCGTCTAGTCTCCGCCCTCAAAATCGACATGGCCCATTTTCTTCTATTGTTTTATTTGTTTGTTTCTTTTGCGGGCAATCTCGTCCTGCGAAAAATACATCTGATCCACCATCGCCCATGCCCTAGAGAGGCTGATGTGCCGCTACTTAGCGTCGCCGCCGGCCCCTTTGGTAAACGCCTCGTCTTGCCACCATCGCATTGTTGATAGTTTCCATCTACCCCACCTCGTCGAGCCCCTGCCCCGTCCACCAACCTTGGTTCTTGAGTTACGTATGAGCTTCTCTGCATCGGTCTAGTTATTAATCAATTAGTCTGTCAGTTATTAATCAATTAGTCTTGTAAAACCTGACCTACCTGAGGTCCATGTTGGTTATTGATGGTGGTGGAGAGGGGCACCCACGACCTTATAAAAGAGGAAGGCTTCTCCAAGCAAATGATGTCCTAGAATTATCTAACATCGTTATGTGCATTATTTGTTGTGACTCTACATATCAGGGATCCTAATTTGAGGCATAGAAGGCATCCGGAATTACCAATGGATAACTAGAATTATGACATGCACATGGTCCCGTTCACATTCGCCGTGCATCTCCCTCATACTCTGTTGTCTTGGTGTGACTATGGCATAGATCTTCAGGTCAGCTCGTACAACTGTGCATTGGTGAAGTTGATGGAAAGTTGAACAAAGTGCGAAAATGTTTGGCGGATATCTTGCCTTGAGATCATGCCGCCAAAACAACAAGCTCAGTTATACGCGCTAAGCGAATACTCCCTTAACCATCTTGGATCTACCTTCCTCCACGTTGTACCTGCGATGCTGTTTATTTGGATTTAAAACATCAACACTACAAATATAAATTTCTCTCAAAAAGTGTTGTTTGAAATATTACGGTTTTGCTCGACATCATACATGTATCACAACAAGAAATAGTGGTCAAAACTACGTTTCAAAAACCATAATATCAATAATGTAAATCCTTTGCGAACCAGAAGGGAGCAAATCAGAGGCATGAAAGATAGAATGGTTGCTAAAAAAAAGTTTATAACAATATTATTTGTTCTAGAAAATCGCCGTCTAATCTTCATCGTCAAAATCGACATGGCCCCTTTTTTTCTCTTGTTTATTTGTTTGTTGTGGGGAATCTCATGCTCCGGAAAATACATTTGAAGTTTTCACAAACTTTACAAGTGTGTTGTCTAGGTGCATCATCACGTTGTAGAGGTCTCAAAAGGTCAATGAGAGCAACTCCAACGGGCCGACCCAAACGGACGGCGCTTTTGTTCGCTTTTTGTCCGTTTGGGTCGGCCGCCCGCCCAGCGTCCGCCCTCTTTTCGATTTGGGTCGGCAGCGCGCCCAACGCGCCGACCCATTTCATGACCGCGCGCGCTCCAGCACGCAGGAAGAAAGGTTCGCGCGCGGGGGACATCGGCCTAGCGCGCGTTGGTTTTGGCGCGCCAGCACGCGGGAAAGGTTCGCGCGCTTGTTTTGGCGCGCCACCGCGGCCGACGCTCGATATAAGAAGGCGCGCTCGTCTCGCCACCTCTCACTTCGTCCGTCGCGCACTCGTCTCACCCCCTCTCTAACTAGCGTCGCCGCCTGTGCGCCACCATGTCGATGCGACGCCTGGGAGCTTCGGATTTTCGCGGAATCCGCGAGCGCCGCTCCGGCGGCTTCTCCTCCGAGATCATGTTTGGCGTGAAACACCTCTTCCTCTGCACCTTCGACACCGCAGAGGAAGCGGCCCGCGCGCACGACTCGACGGCGTGGCGCCTCCTGAGGTCTCGTCAGGAGATGAATTATCCCGACGTGTCGAGGCAGTGGGCGCATGATCTCGCGCCTCTCCCGTGACTTTTCACCGATGAGGATCGTCGTGTCCACCGCAGGCGGCAGCGTCGCCTCGCCATCGCCGAGAACGACGTTGATGCCATGGTGGTGTGGCGCGCACGCTTCCCGCAGGACATCGTCGACGAGCGCCTGTTCTACAGGCAAAGGAGGGCGGAGAGGGAGGCGAGGAGGACGGAGCGAGCCGCCTATCAGGAGGACAAGCGTGCGCGGAAGCTGACCGCTCAAATGAGACTGAAGCTACGAGAAACGTCAGGATGGGACGACTTCGTGGACGAGAATCAGGCTGATGCCTACATTCAGACGTCGGAGGAGGACATTACTGAGTCGGAGTGGATAGCGACGAGTAGTTGATCTTTTTTTAGCTATGTACTTTTAGAAATATATGTATCTTTTTTTTATAAAAAAAATGGCCGGCGGCTTCGGCGACGAAGCAGGCGGGCGAGGGCGTGCTGTTGCATGTGGAGAGGCCAATGTGCCACCGACCAGCGGGCCCGGAGAGGAGAGAGGGCGAGCGCGCGCCTGTCCGTCGTGTGTCCGCGCCGACGTAAATCCGGCTCAAAAATGGGCCGGGAATGGGTCAGCAAGCGGACGCGCGTCCGTTTGGGCCGGCGCGTTGAGCCGACTTTTCTGTCCGCGCCGACTCAAACGGACGCAGGCGGACGAAATGGGTCACCCCTTCGAAGTTGCTCTGAAATTATATTGTTCTAAAATAAAAGATAACCGAATGCATCACTTGCTTAAAGCTCTCGCGAGCTCTGACATACGTGGGGTCCAAGATGGTTATTGATGGTGGTGGGGAGGGGCACCCACGACCTTATAAAAGAGCAATGCTTCTCCAAGTAAACGATGTCTTAGACTTGTTGAATATTGTTCTGTGCATTATTTGTTGTGACTCTACATTATTTGTTCTGTGCATCCGTTGTGACTCTACATATTAGGGATCCTAATTTGATACATATAGGCATAGAAGGCATCCGAAATTACCAAAGGATAACTAGAATTATTACATGCACATTTTCCTTTTTGCATTCGTCATGCATCTCCCTCGTTTGCATTGTCGTGACTATGGAATGAATCATCGGATAGCGTCGCACAGTCGTGTAGTCGTGAAGTTGATGGAAAGTTGAACTAAGTGCGAGAATGTTCGGCGGATATCTTGCCATGAGATTATGCCGCAAAAACAACAACCATAGTTTTAACTGCTAATCGATACTCTCTCAAAATTGGCAAAGAGTGGCGTCTTGGATCTAGCTTCATCCACGTTGTACCTGTGTGCGATGATGTTTATTTGGATTTAAAACTTCAACACTACAAATACAAATTCTTTCAAAAAGTGTTGTTTGAAATATTACGGTTTTGCTCTACATCATACATATATCGCAACAAGAAATAGTGGTCAAAACTACATTTCGAAGACCATACTATCAATAGTGTAAATCTTTTGCGAACCAGAAGGGAGCAAGTGCAGAGGCATAGAAGATAGAAAGGTTGCTAAAATGTCTCTAAAATTATTATTACTATTTTGTACTAGAAAATCGGCCATCTAGACGTCTAGTCTCCATCCTCAAAATCGACACGGCCCTCTTTTTTTTTTTCTCTTGTTTACTTGTTTGTTTCTTTTGCGGGGAATCTCGTCCTGGGAAAAATACATCTGACCCACCACCGCCACGCCCTAGAGCCGCCGCCGTGCCGCCTCACCGCCGGCGCCCCCTCCGCTGCGCGTCGCCGCCGCCGACATCGCCGGCAGTCCCCAGCTACCCCACCTCATCCAGCCCCTGCTCCGTCCACAACCTTGGTTCCTGACCTTGAGGTACGTGTGAGCTTCTCTGCATCGATCCAGTCATCAATCAGCTTTTTGCGACACCTTGAAGCTTTTTCCCTGTTGGCAGTAGCCAACCCCTAGCATCGGCATTTCAGCGTTTGAAGCTTTTTTCAACGCCGATTGAAGCTTTGTGCGATGCCGGATGTAGCCTTTTATTGTGTCAGTGGTTGATTCCAGCATCTGTCGCCGCTGGTTGAAGTTTTCCGCCGCATCGGTTGTAGCTTTCCAGAACATCGGTTGTAGCAAAAAATGTGATGCAGTTGTAGCAAAAATCAGCTGTGGTTCCAGCTCGCTTGTTGGTTGAAGTAAAAATCAACTGCGGTTCCAGCTTTTGCTTTGGACGAAGAAGCATATAAGGCAACGATTGGGTGTGGACCCTATACATACGTGTCGCTCGAGGATAGAAGGAACGCTCGCTCGCGTGGCCGCGACCGGCGTGCATTCGGCCGGTCCGCCGTTCCTAAACACTTCCCAAATTATTATTACTATTTTGTACTAGAAAATCGGCCATCTAGATGTCTAGTCTCCATCCTCAAAATCGACACGGCCCTCTTTTTTTTCTCTTGTTTATTTGTCTGTTTCTTTTGCGGAGAATCTCGTCCTGGGAAAAATACATCTGACCCACCACCGCCAGGCCCTAGAGCCGCCGCCGTGCCGCCGCTTAGCCTCACCGCCGGCGCCCCCTCCGCTGCGCGCGCCGACATCGCCGGCAGTTCCCATCTACCCAACCTCATCGAGCCCCTGCTCCGTCCGCAACCTTGGTTCCTGACCCTGAGGTACGTGTGAGCTTCTCTGCATCGATCCAGTCATCAATCAGCCGGTCAGTCAGTGAACCTCCACGAATTTCGGGGAGCGGCGCACCACCTAGACGAGATCCAATTTCGGCAGCGAATCCCCTTTTAGTTTCAATTTTGATAAATTTCCATGGTGCGAATTCCCCTTTGTTTAGTACGTAGATACGTTGGGGGAATTTCGGTGGCAGGCAATGGAACCTGATTGATGCCTGTGGCTCCATTGCCAGGTGACCGGTGTGCCTTATTGGTAGCAGCAATGGATGACGGGGACCTCGATTTCTCCAACCCGGAGGCGTACCTCGACGCCGGCGGCGGCTGCTCCATGGACAGCTACTTTGATGAATTCCTCAACGACACGGAGCACCTTGCCTGCACCCACACCCACACCTGCAACCCGCCCGTCGACGACAGTTCCCACACCCACACCTGCGTCCACGTCCACACCAAGATCGTCTCGGCGTCGTCCGATGGCGGCGCCGCCGACTCCCCAGCCGAGAACAGCGCCTCCAAGAAGCGGCCGTCTGGCAACCGCGCGGCCGTGAGGAAGTACCGGGAGAAGAAGAAGGCCCACACGGCGCTGCTGGAGGAAGAGGTGGCTCAGTTGAAGGCTCTGAACAAGCAGCTGCTGAAGAAGCTTCAGAATCACGCGGCGCTCGAGGCCGAGGCTGCCAGGCTCCGCTGCGTGCTTGTTGATATCAGGGGGAGGATCGATGGGGAGATTGGCGCTTTCCCTTACCAGCGGCCTGTGAGGAGCGTCGATTTGGTTTCTGGTGTTGATCAGGGGGCGTTTCTTGGTAGTGCCCAGGTCATGAACTCGTGTGATTTCAGATGCAACGATCAGATGTACTGTAATCCAGGAATGCAGATGAGAACTATGGGTGATGATGGTGCTATGAGTGGTCAGGTATTTGGGCAAGGCACCGGGGATATTGCAGACATTCAATGCATGGGGGTTGCGAAATCTGGATTCACAATGCCCCCGGGCTGTGGGGGTATGGGGACAATGCCTTCTGGCTGTTTACCCAGTTCTGAAAAGCAGTGAAGGTTAGTGTCTTCTTTTATTGCTTTTGTTATTTCATAGTATTTTTTTTCTAGCAAAGACCACTCTAGGACAATAATTTGCTAGCTAATTTTGTGTTGGACTAATAACATGTTCAAATTATGTATATGCACACTCATGAGAAAATATCTGTTCAAGTGTGTAACAATTTTCCTTGGATAATATAACTTTCTTTTAAAGGAAAATTAAAACATTATATTATTAGAAAGCAATTAGCAATGTCACAATGTGATTCCCGTGTCGTTGTCCACGGTTGAAGCTATGAGTTATTACAAGGTGGTCGGTGATGAAGACTAAATATCCGTTTCCATGTATCATTATAACAAGTTGTAGTAATAGCCGGTTTTGTGTGTCAAGTGATGATGAAACTGGAACGACCTCTGCGCTCCATGAATAATCTGCTCTTGTGTGTGTTTATCAATTCAGCACCAGTTGTTAGTTCACTTGCTTCTACAGTATTAGTTTCGTTGCACACATTCCGGCTGCAACCTGTACTTGGTATTTTGCATCGTTTATTTATATGAAGAGCAAGTCAGGATTGCCAGTTTATCGCTAGAAACTTGGTTCATTTACGAAGTGTGGCCCGTTGCGTATTTTAGACTGGGCCTGCCTTTCACCAGTATTGATTCTCTTTATGTAGTTTATAGGCTGTTTTAGTTGTGAAGATTGCTTTAGTTCCAGTTGTAGTGTGCAAACCCGCTGTCCTGTTGCGGTTTCTTTGCTGCTGTTGTATCTTGTCTGTTTCCAGTAAAGTAGTAACCCACATTTCTACTGCCCTTTTTTCAGGATTTCCATGGTGTGAATCTTCTCCTTGGCAGGCACTATCGGTTCCCGTGGAGGGAAGGCTGTATAAATTGCTAGCTTCTATCGGTCGTGTTGGTTCGAACTGTTTTGTGTGTGTGTGTGATTCTGTCGCCAATGATGCTTCTTCAACGGTGGCCTGAGGCGCTGGAACTTTGTTGTGTTTAGAGCTATTAGGGCATTCTCCTTCAATTTTCCCTTGTTGCCATCTCCGGTTTTGCTGTCGGAGTTCGACAGCCTTGCTCCAGGTTAAAGCCACTCTCTCTTACAAAAGAGTCGACGGATCCTAGGGAACCATGAATAATAGCCAGAGAGCAGTCATCCATGTTATGTGGCAGCGAGGATATATGTTCAGTTTGGGTAGACCCCAACGTTTGTTTGATATGATATATGAACATTATGTAAAGCACATTCCTCATGGATTATTTCAGAGTAGTTGGTATGCCTGTATGTATGTGCCTTTGATGTCTTTGATTCAATTATTCGTTTAGATGTGCCATTATTTGAATCTTGAGTGAACAAAATAATAATATTTGCCATGATGTATGTCATCTGAAACATCAATTGCAAGTGAAGGAGCTGGAAGGCTGAAGCATATATGTTATTATCATCAGACAAACACAGCACAAGAACAAGATCTAGGCAGGAAAACAATAAGAAGCTGATAAAAAGTTGCATCACATCCTGATGTACATTCACTCTTGAGACCAACTGATCGAAAGTTGAGGCGATGCAGGTGCAAAATTCAATTGATTTCACAACTCAGCAGGCATTAATGGAATGCATCAGGCCATGACTACCTAGTGAGAGCACCATTTTTTTTTTCTTCCTCGTACGACGCTCTCTCGAACCATGCTGAAATTTAGCCAGTGTGGTACTCGCTCGCTCACCGGTGAGGCGACTTTGCAGGGTTAGTCATGGGAAGAGTCAGGCAATTGTAGAATCTGGTGATCAACTGTGCAACGTCAGTAAGCAAGTGAATCCTCCTCGTCGCGCGGGTTCTCAAGGGCAGTGACGTGCTCCGTGAAACGAGCCGCAGCTTCCTCCCTCTCATATTCCTTGCCCAGGTGGTTATACACCATTGCCTTGAGATAGTACACCTCTGCCGCCATCTCGTGGTACTGCATGTCACAATGGATTTTAAATTTGCATGAGATTTATAGTCCTCTTCATGCATTTTGAACTCGGTCCTGGTGATGTCTCAGCAATTCAGGAAAGAAAAGTTCGAGATGCAGCCGTCAGCTCACCTCTAAAACCTGCAGATCTTCAGCTGCTTGATTGAGAGGGTCCAGAACAGCACAAGGATCTTCAGAAACTGTCATAATAAATAACGAGAGGTCCATCAAGCAACTGAATGTGAAGTAGGAAGCATGTCGTAGGAAACCATCATCCGGTTATATACCTGAAAATTCTGGATCAGTTAAATGGCATTTTGCTAAGACTATCTGAGACCGAGCACGAAGCTCAACACCGCCATGGCCGAGAATCATAGGAAGGCTTTGATAAACAAGACTTAAGGCCCTCTTCGCGTGGTTTGACCCGAGAGCTAGCCACAGTTCAGCCAGAGCAAGTGTGGCTGAAGCTTCGAGCAGATCCAAATTAAACGATTTGCAGAACGATTGGCTGGCTAATGCGTAAGGGAGCCCAAGGACCGCATTGTCGGACTTCTGTGGGAGAGGGAGGGAAATATTAGTTCTCTCTGTGAGGCATTGCAATATTTATGAGGTTCTAGTCTCAACAAAAATGATCTGTCTTACTCTATGTATTTCGGCAAGTAACAAAAGGACACTTGCATTCTCTACTTGCATGTTGTACTTGTAGCATGTAGTGAAAAGGGAATTCGCCACAGCTGCTGCCTGCACAAAGGAGACAGTAAACACGTTCAAAATATGTTAATCCACTTGCAGGGATGAAAGATAAAAGGATCAATAAGATGAGTAATACGTGCTTCTTGGGCAAACTCTAGTAAGCAACTAAATTCGGAACCTGGCTAAACTGTTTTGCAGCGAGTAACGTGCGGGCACGCCGTAGACTAGCTTCAGTCTTTAGCTCAATGTCTACTCCACTGACAGAAGATGAGAGCACCCCAAATTCATCACAGATTTGCTGCGCAATTCTCAGGTGTCCTCTACATAGATCGATTTTACACCAAATAATAACAGATCAAATTGCGGACGTAGTGCACTTGATAGAAGAAGTGAAGAAACAGCTTCGTACCGATGCAGGGCACGCTCATGTAGCAATTGCATTTTGAGAAGGTGGATCTGTGAATTTGCCGATGATGGGAACTTCTCTTCGGCAAGCTTGAGCGCACAGAATGCCGCTGCAGAAAAATATTATCAATCCATAAGAAACTACTGAAACTTACATAGCTCTTGGAGGTTGTCGCACATACATGTTGGTCATATACAAGTAACTAACCTGAATATCCTTTGAAGACTGCTAACTGTTCAATTAGCTTGACATATGCCAGTGACAGCTCTGATGAACTGTTAAAGAAAATACAATACTATCACATATCTAGCAAAGCATCAAGATGATTTAAAAGCTACTGCTTGCATGGTACAGGATAATGATGTACATAAAGTTGAAGTGGTACACAAATATAGTTGCCAGGATTTCATTATGTTCTACCTTGCAGCATCAGCAAAGCAGGTTGCATAGACCAACGTATTCATTCGAACCATCGGAGCACTGTGGAGAGAGTTAACCGAAATCAGTTTTCAAGAAAGGATATAGATAGCAAGTTGGCAAAAAAAAAGAGAGGAGAAAAACATTGGATTTCGTTCCATAATATGATTTACCATAACTTCAAGTAATAATGAAATGTAATAAAACGTCAGCTGAAAGTTGGCAACAAAGGAGAAGATCAAACGGTTTCATGAAGCAAGAGGCTGAAGCAGACCAAGGGTTGAATTAACGCTTTGTAAGACCAAAAGTTTTTAAAAGGTCGTATGCACATCGAACAAGTAACAACAGGTGGGGCCAATATCCCGCTGTTTCTTGTATTTAATGTTATCTAATATTTAGCAGTATCAATGAATAGTCCAACAACATGTGGCACAAGTATTTGCACTTCCTAAACTGAGACTTGGTCATTGTTTATCTAATGCTCCGTTTCACCAGCACATCCACAATTATGTGCCAAGCTGGCAAAATAATTATACAACTTGCAATTTCTGCTACGAGAATGCATTTTTGTAGTAAACATTAACAGAGAACAGATAAGTACCTTCCATAGTGCTCCCAGGCAGTGGCCCTCATCAAATACGCTGAGCCAGCTAATTGCAATACTGATGTAGGTATTGGACTTGGTTGCGCATGAAAGTGGAAATTGTCAAAGTCATTTGTAATAAGTTTTCTAGGCTTCGTCGAGCTACTACACCAAGAACTGGAAGCAGCAGACAGATTCCTAAGCCATGAGGTGCTGAAACTACCATTATCATTTGAAATTGATAAGCCATCTGTGCCAAAGTCGGACAGCACGTGGGAACTTAATCTTAAATTCTGCAATAAAACATAAGACAAAAAAAACTAATTAATTTAGAAGCAGACATGTACATCCTCTATATTGAGGATGAGTGACCGTGATATTATTGAGTATAGCTAAGTGTGACATACCTTGCAGACATCTGCGGGACATGTTCTAAGCTTTGTAGAACCATTAGGGCCAAAGGACACCAATGGCCTTTGGACATGCTGGCAAGCCAAGGTTTAGAGTCAGGAGAAAAATATATCAACAAGGATGCAACAAACTGTATGTTCTTAACTAAAAGTCCTCTAGCCTGGTCAAGACCAAACAACTAATGCCTATACAGAGAAAAATACTGCACAGCTACACTGTATATAAAAGTTGTGACGTCATGTCTGAGCGCTAGCACTAGGACAGCACAACAGCGTACAAAAGCAGGAAGTATAACAAAGAAACTTAAGCATTGCTAAGTACAAAAGCAGGAAGTACAACAAATAAGCTTAAGCATAGCTAAGTATTTTAAAGACCTTAAAGGCAAATAATACCAAACTGAGATCTTACTTTCAGATCAAATTTTGCAAGAGAGATGTGATCAAAGGATAGTAAGCTTGTAAGTTTCAGCATATCAGCTCTCTTAAGCGATCGCTTCAAAAGAACAAGCAACTGCTGCTGAATGGACAATGGCGTGCCCAGTCCAATATTGTTTCCAAGTGAATATCGAGAACCAATTAGTCCAACTGTGCTTGATATGCCTATCTTTGATAATAGATTGGAAATGGCTCCTAATATATATGCAAGGCACGAATCATCATTGTTCTGAAAAAAACAAAAACAAATTATCACATCTGTTAAGCAGCCAACTGAAGAGCAGCTTGCATTAATATTGAGATATCAGTAAAAACTGTAGCATATATGCAAGGCATGAATCATCATTGTTTCTTTCAAAATGGTTGGATAGAATTCTATAGGAGACAGAGGCCAGTTCAGTAAACTAACCATTTGAGAAACACGCACTGCTTCTGTGAATGCCTGCAAGAAAGCAACCCAACAGAACAATAATTAATGTGCAATGTTGAAATTAACAGCTCAATGGAGTGAAAGGCTGATAGCAGAAAACAAGAAAAACCAATACCTTATATTACCTCTAATGCTTTCTTTGGATGTCCAAAATAACAATGCAAGTTGCCTAAGCAGAGCAGAGCGCTCTCATACTTTCCGACAATATTATCTTGGTGAGGAGATAAAGAACGACTGAAAAGTCCTTGCATCCCAGCACTATAAATAAAGTATAACCAGTTAGGAACAAATTTACAAGAGGTTATTGTCTCCAATATACAGTATACGCAACATGTAATTATAACATCTTGGGTTGTGGGAAAAGACTCCAACCTTTCAGCCTAGCAGCAGGCCAACAAATAAGCGGTAGCATTGAGCAACACTACACTAGGGTAATATAAGTGACACTGTTGAATGAGTAAGTCTTTTCGTGGTTTTATTTCGTGTACATGCTTCAACAGTCTAGATTCTATAGCATAACATGACTATGCTGATTTATCAGGACATTGCATAGAAAATACATTCATTAACTTTTAAAATGTCATCAGGCATTGCTTAAATGGACAGAACAGATGTTGAAACATCGAAAAGTCACACTAATGATGAGCTGGTGACTAAATGCTCAATAGTAACATTCAATCATGGAAAAATGTGATCACAATATCAGCACTACCCATAGTATGGTTGGGGGTCAGGGACTGACCTGTAATCAAAATAGCGGTGAAGATGGTCTAATGAAGCAACATAGTCATCATGGCAAAGAGCATTCAAGTATTGCAAGAATTGGACCTGGCAAGTAGAACAAGGGTACAAAGTAAACCAAAAAGTATTGGGAGCTGTTCATTGTCCTGCATAGTCACATATCAGATGCATTATACTGTGGCATAGCTTACACGATGAAGCTCCGGAGCTAATGTCTGAAGCTGTGTCATAGTGTTGTTGAATGAATTCAAAGGCACTGAGCTGGGATCCCTGCAGCAAAAGAGCTGCCGTTAAAGGCACTGCACATATCCTTTAGGCTGCGTTCGGTTGACAGGGATTTGAAGGGGGTTTGGCAGGGATTGAAGGGGACTAAATATCATATAAGTCAAATTCCCCCCAAATCCCCTCCAATCCCCTTGGGACAGGGTGTAACCGAACAAAGCCTTAGTTTTCAATACGTGGATTAGCTGATTAAATGTAGGAAACGACACTCACTTTTCGAGAACGTCAGCTTGCTGGTTCAGATATGCCTCTAATTGCCACCTTGATCTCAGACAAGTTGGATTATCCTCTGCTTTGAAAATATCAGCTAGAAAAGAAAAGGCAAATGCTTAATAAGTATAGTTGATCATTTGACATCCTGCCATCCTGGTATAAAACCAAAGTAACTCTCACAAATAGATTTTATGTGGTATGGTGGATGAACAAATAAGAGTAAAATTTAGTAACCTGGTCTGTTTGGCAACCAAAATAACCAACATATATACTATATACATAATAAAAGATCAATCAACAATAATTGTGGTGAGCATCATTTGGTAATATTTTGAATCACGATTCACATAACCTGAGTGGCAAATGGTTCACTTTCCAGCACATGAATGGCATTAGAAAAAGAAGCAATGTGGTGAAGCCGCAAATGCTGGCATTACTATAACCAAATAATTAATTAACTATATCATGGAAAAAATAAAGTGTAGTAATTCTGACACAGCTAGATGACATTACTTAAATGGCATGTGCTTGGAGGAAATCGGTTGAATACTAGTGTGTATTTTTCTAATACCAGATGTATCTTGGGATGCAAACATTACAAGCTTGACATTAATGTCAATACTAATTCAGGGGAAGATAACTCTTTAGATGATCACATATGACAGCACAAAATAAGGGTGACTACATGCTAAATTCTGAGCTAGCATTTCTTCCATGTTGTACCTGTTGCATTCTGTCTTTCTTATTGGTCACAGATGATTTAAAAAATTCTGGTGTGCCATTTATTCTTTCTTCCTTGGCAAATTCAAATAATCCCACAGTCCCATCAAAGTGAAGTTAAAATTAGGTTAAAAGGATTTAGAGTTCAAGTTTACCTTCATCAAAATTATGGAGTGAGATTGGTGCATGGATCAGAGACGAAGAGCTCTCCCCCATATGGCTCTCAGTGGCATAGCCTTGAGTATATCTGTCGAATACACCAGATCTAACACCTATATCTGCATCCATCGGGTCGCTCATTTCTATTTCACCATTAAAGTCCTCATCTTCTGCCAAATCATATGAAGCATCAGCAGAGTTACAGTAGGCCACAAGATTTGCCAACAGATGGCAGACACCCTACAAGAATTTTCAGCCAACTCAGTTAATACCCCCAAATAAGAAAAGAGGATGGCATAAAAAATCAAAAGAAGGGCCTATAAATATCAAAAGAAAGGGCTATATTCTACTTGTAGCACCTCAAAAGTCATTGAATTGAAGGCCAGTATACAGCAACGAAGAAAGACTCCAAGCTGACTATTTGGGTCCAGAAATTCATCTTCCACATTTCCACCCTCGGGTGAAGTGAGCACACCTGGCGAAAAACAGTGCAGGGTAAGCTGTCTATTTGGGAGCCATATATTAACAAGTGAATACGAAGTAGTCAAACATCCATCGATACTGTGAAGCTCAGCTCACCTCTTAGCTTATCGAAAAAGTTGAACAAATCGTCTGGTGAGTTAAGCCCAGCCAGTGTGGTTGTCAACTGCTCACAAAGCCAGCCGTTAACTAAATCATCTACCGCCTTCAGCTGCCTTAAAAGCTCTTCCAGCGGCGGTTCCAGAAAATCATCACATGACTAGAAAAAGAATAAGGTATGAGTCAAAATGCTTGCATTGGAGAGGGAGACCAGAAAAGGGAGGCTACAATGCAATACACACAAGGCCACGAACTTGGCAAAATATAACAGTATACATCAAAAACAGTAGAAGAAGCACCGATCAACAACAAATGTATTAATGAACATTCCCTCCAGCCAAGCCCAGATTGCATATATCAACAACACTGTCACTCGCAAGGCCATAGGCCATAGCTAATCAGCGACAATTTGGCTGCATCAGCTGTCAAGTTTCTCATACAAAATGCAGCAGCTACCGAGAGGTTACAATAACAAAATCTAGTAAGCTAGCAAACAACTGATGCTTTACTGAATGTCGCACACTAGATGGATACTGAGCCCATTCTGCATTTTGATGCTAATTACTGTGTGCAATGGGGCTTAGAGATAATGGCAAAGCTAATCTCCACCAAATGGCAGCAGTGGGAGCACACGGACAACAGTGAGAGGGGGCGAGAGGAGCTTACGCGGGTGAGGGCGAAGAGGAAGAGGCCGAGGCGGTTGTGGTGGGCGACGGAGTCGAAGGGGAAGGGCGGGGCCTGCTGCTGCTGCTGCTGCTGCTGCGCGGGCGGCGCGAAGACCTGCACGAGGTGGCACACCGCCATCTTGTGCGGCGTCAGCTCCAGCAGCGCCCCGAAGTCGGCGGATCCCGCGTCCCTCGCCACCGCCCCGGTCCCCGCGCCCGCGCCCGCTCCGCCGCCCTCCCCCGCGCCGCCGCCGACCCCCGCGAACACATTCATGGCGCCGCCGCCGGAGACGGAGACGAGGGTTTTCAAAAAAAATTGGCTGGGAAAGGGGAGGGGAGCGAGTGGAGTGTGGCGGAGTAGGGCCTTCGGGCTCTCGGGCTCGTCTTCGTGGGCTCAAAGGCCGCTACTGAATCGCGCGACACCCCCCTCCCCTGGCCGCCGGCGGTGGTGGCGGTGGTGACGGGCCTCCTTGGCGCGGGGGAGCGGCGTCAAGGGGCGGCGCGGGGCGAATCCTATTTGCCGCCCGTGTGCGGCAAGCAGACGCGGCTTCGCTGAAAGCGAAGCTAGCGAGCGATGCAAACGGGCCGGCCCACTTCAAGCCAGCAGCCGGTTTTGGGAACCTTCTAGAGGGTTCTCTGAACCGGGTTTTTTCCTGTTTTGTTTTTAATGTTTTTTTGTATTCTTACGGATTATCCCCCTTTTTTAATTTTCCTTTTTTTCTTCCTGATTTTTTTGTTTTCGTTTTATTTTGTTTTGGTTTTTCATAAACTAAAGGTTTCGAAAAATGTTCAGAATTTATAGTTTTGTTATGTCCTCGAAAAAATGTTCGAAATTATAAATTTTGTTCATTATTAAAATATGTTATTATTTTTCAGATTTTGTGCACCTGTCAGAAAAAAATTCATTGCATTGACAAAAAATGTTCACTGTACATTGAAAAAAATGTTCACCATGTATACAAAATTGTTCATCACGTACAGAGATTTTGTTCACCTTGTATTTGAAAAGAGGTTCACTGTACTGTTTCACAAATGTTCGATGTGTTTGAAAAGTTCACCGTATATCAAAAAATTGTTCAATGTGTAGTTTGGAAAATGTTCACAATATATTTTTGTGCACCTGTCAGAAAAAAAAGTTCATGGTCTGTACACTGGTCTGCTGCAGTACGCTGGATACAAAAAGGGATTTTTGTTTACAAAAGCGCTTGCTACAGTGATTTGGTTGCTACAGTAGTTCACCTGCTGCAGTACGCTGGTCTGGACACTACCGGTTACTGGGCCGGCCCATTTGGCGCCCGCCCTGTGCGTCCGGGCGTCTCTTCGACGCCTGCGGGCGTCGAACAGGGATTCTCTGGTGAGTTCCGGTGTGGCGGGGAGCGCGTGGTGCGGCGGAGATGGGTCGGGTGCACGCAGAGGAGTGGCCGCCGGCGCAGTTGGGCTGTGGTTGCAGAGGGAGGCGCGGCGCGGCCTGGAGATGCGGCTCCATTTCACTGAATCTTTTTTCTTTTTGAAAGGGTGTGGTGCTAATCTTTTGATTAGCGTGGTGTTTACATTTGGTGATTAACATAATAATAAATTACAGATTTACGAAAAAAACATTTTTGATGAATGGGTGAACGTATTTCTCTACTTCGCAACAGAGACCTTGTTGCAGAAACATTTGCAACATCGGTTGTGTTGCAGGTTTTCTGCAACACGGATCCTGTTGCAGATTTTTTTTCGTAACAGAGGTCTTGTTGCAGATTTTTTTTTTGCAACAAAGTTTTGTCCTAATTTGTTTCTTTTTTGCAACAGAAGTGATGCTGCAGAATTTCTTTTTGCAGTGTTCACTTTTCTGCAACGCAAGTATTTTTGCGGAAAGAACTTTTGAAACACATGTGACGTTTCAGAAAAATAACCGAAGACACAGTGCACAAGAAGGTCGATGAATGAAAAGATAGTACTCCCGTGTGAACACACGCCCAACATAAAAAAAGCGATCAACATCATCGGACGGCGCAAAGCCTGGCGGACGCATGCGTAAAAGATCGGCCGGCTGTTCGGAAGCTTTTCCCTTTTTTTTACACAAATGTAGTACTACAACTATATATTTGTATAATTACTAAGCTCCCACGAAATGGGGCCCTATCCTCGCTCGGGGCTATTATTTCGTTGTGGTCCCCGCGAGTCAGCGAGTGAACATCTTTTTCCCCTGCATTCTCATACATTGCCACATCTCAGCAACCTCTCTTGGCACCGAACCGGCGCCTTCCCCAGCCATGAAAAAAAAATTAAAAATCCCATGCCTTACCGCGTGTCGCTCCTCATTCCTCCTCTCGAGTCACCGCCTCAGACCACTGGCCTTTGCTCACCCTCCCCTGTGTCACCACTTCTTCCCATCGTGCCGTCGATTGTCGCTGTTGCGCACACTCCTCTGATACCGCGTCACACCCTCATCCGACCTCCCCTGTTTCGTCGCCTTTGCTCGAGAGATCAAAGAGGGGCATGCGTAGACGGACGAAGACGAAGTTGACGAAGTGCCGACCAGGCTTGCCTGGCACGGGGACATGTCGTGGATGAAGGAACGCATCGGTGTTGCCAGCATCGGGCATGCGTAGACAAGGGACCCACACGAGCTGTACGCCATGTCGGAGAAGTCGGAGGGGCCAGCTGAGAAGAACTCGACGACGATTGCGGCGTCCATCGGCGCGGGGCCGATGTCACCAACAATGGTCGGAGTAGACGAAGTGGTCGGGGTAGATGACGACGACGCTGGCGACGGGCTGGTGCTGGTTGAAGACGAAGGGGGATGGACGGGCGATGGCGGCGTCTACGAAGGTAGCGGTGGCGGCGGCCTAAGAAGAGTGGCGGCGGCGGCTAGGTTAGAAGTGCGGCGACGGTGCTCGAAGTAGGCGAAGAACCCTGACAGCGTGACGAAGACTGGCACGGACGGTGACGTTCCTGCGCCAAGGGAGATGGCGCGGCGCGTACCACGGGAAGTCGACGCGCGGTGATGATGGAGTGGACCGCAGGCCGCGGCGCTACGGCCCGAAGGGGCGACGCAGCGGCGGCAGGCAGGTCGGGGCGACGGTGGGAAGACCTCGGGGCGGCGGCAAGGACCGCGGGCCGCGACGCTGCGGCCCGAAGGGGCGACGCAACGGCGGTTCACGAGTCGGTGCAACCACGGGGACGGCCTCGGGGCGACGGCGGGGACCGCGTATCGTGGCTCTATGGCCCGAAGGGGCAACGCAGCGGCGAAGCACGAGTCGATGCAGCCGCGAGGAGAACCACGGGGGCAGCGGCGCTGCCGCCCGACGGGGCGACGCAGCGGCAGCCCGATGCTCGATCGGCGGAGAGGCGCGCAGTACTCGGGACGATCTTCACGGGACCTGCGGAGGCGCGGGTGACCGACGGGCCAGGTCGATCGCGCGGCGTAGATGAGGCGCATCGCGGCGGCTAGCGGGTGATCAAGCCGATCGCGCGCGAGGTCGGGGACGTACGCCTCTCGGTGGAGAAGGGGTGGCGAAGTCCGGGATGAGGCCGGCGATGACGAACGGCGTGGGACGGACGGCGTGGGACGTCGTACGGATGAGTTTGTCAGCACCGGCACCCGGGCTGCCAAAACAGCGCCGGCGAGGCCCGAGCGACCATCGTAGCAGTGGGGCTCGAGCTGAGGTAGTCGACAAGTCTGACGCAGTCAGCCCGACGCGGTCGAGGACGAGGCCGGTGAGGTAGACCACCGGGCCGCCGTGCAAACACGACGGAGGCGGGTGACGTGGATTGATGGGCGGGCCGGCGCGCGAGCGATGGCTATGATTGGTCGTCGCATGGCGCGAGGCCGCCGGGGCGGGGCGATGCTAGTATTCCGGTCGGAGCACGGCGGTGACGGCCGGCGAAGGGCGACGGGCGGACCCCTGGGCACGCCCCCTGCCTCGTGGGCCCCCTGTTGCTCCACCGACTCCATATATTCTCTTTCGGGGAGAAAAAAATCAGAGAGGAAGAATTATCACGTTTTACGATACGGAGCTGCCGCCAAGGCCTAATCTCTCTCGGGAGAGCTGATTTGGAGTCCGTTCGGGGCTCCGGAGATTGGAGATCATCGTCATCGTCATCATCAACCTTCCTCCATCACCAATTCCATGATTCTCACCGCCGAGCGTGAGTAATCCCATCGCAGGCTTGCTGGACGGTGATGGGTTGGATGAGATTTACCATATAATCGAGTTAGTTTTGTTAGGGTTTGATCCCTAGTATCCACTATGTTCTAAGATTGATGTTGCTATGACTTTGCTATGCTTAATGCTTGTCACTAGGGCCCGAGTGCCATGATTTCAGATCTGAACCTATTATGTTTTCGTGAATATATGTGTGTTCTTGATCCAATCTTGCAAGTCAATAGTCACCTACTATGTGTTATGATCCGGCAACCCCGAAGTGACAACAATCGGGACCACTCCCGGTGATGACCGTAGTTTGAGGAGTTCATGTACTCACTATGTGTTAATGCTTTGGTCGGTACTCTATTAAAAGGAGGCCTTAATATCCCTTAGTTTCCACTAGGACCACGCTGCCACGGGAGGGTAGGACAAAAGATGTCATGCAAGTTCTTTTCCATAAGCACGTATGACTATATTCGGAATACATGCCTACATTACGTTGATGAACTGGAGCTAGTTCTGTGTCACCCTAGGTTATAAATATTACATGAGGAATCGCATCCGACATAATTATCCATTAGTGATCCAATGCCTACGAGCTTTTTACATATTGCTTGTTGCTTATTTACTTTTCCGTTGCTACTGTTACAATCACTACAAAAACATTACCGCTACTTTTGCTACCGTTACCGTTACTTCGATATTACTTTGCTACTATATTACATTGCTGCAGATACTAAGTTTACAGGTGTGGTTGAATTGACAACTCAGCTGCTAATACTTAAGAGTACTCTTTGGCCCCCCCTTGTGTCGAATCAATGAATTTGGGTTGAATACTTTACCCTCGAAAGCTGTTGCGATCCCCTACACTTGTGGGTTATCAAGACTATCTTCTGGCGCCGCTGTCTGGGAGCATAGCTATATTCTTTAAGTCACTTGGGATTTATATTTGTTGATCACTATGAAGAACTTGAAAGACTAAAAAATCAAGATTTATCCCTCAACTACGAGGGGAGGTAAGGAGCTGACATCTAGCTCTGCACTTGATTCACCTTCTATTATGAGTAAATTTGCGACATTTACTCCTGCTATTGAATCTGATATGTTGCATGTTCTTGATGATGCCACTTCTGCTATGTATGATGAAACTACTTCTATGCTAGATAATACTGTGCCATTAGGTGAATTTCTAGATGAACAAATTGCTAAGGTTAGGGAGAATGCAAATATTGAAACTGATAATATTGATGAAAGTGATAATGAAGATTCTCCCCCTAGATATGAATTGCCTGTTATTCCTGAGGGTTATGTTATGGATGAAGAACATGCTAGAGACTTTCTTGCTTGCAACGATAGATATGATCTTAAAAAATTATTAGCTAAGCTGAAAGAAAAGTCTTTGAATGCTAGAATGAAGTATGACCCTGCTTTTGCTACTTCACCTATCTTTGTTACTGATAAGGATTATGATTTCTCTGTTGATCCTGAGTTAATTACTTTGGTTGAATATGATCCTTTCCATGTTTATGATTCTGAAACTGTTGTGGCACATCTTACTAAGTTGAATGATATAGCTACCCTGTTTACCAACGAGGAAAGATTCATTATTACTATATCCTTAAGTCATTCCCGTTCTCGTTAAAGGGTGATGCTAAGACATGGTTTAATTCTCTTGATCCTGGTTGTGTGCGTAGTCTCCAGGATATGATTTGTTACTTCTTTGCTAAATATTTTCCCGCTCATAAGAAACAAGCTGCCTTACGGGAAATATACAATTTTGTGCGAATTGAAGAAGAGAGTCTCCCACAAGCTTGGGGGAGGCTTCTCCCGTTACTTAATGCTTTGCCTGATCATCCTCTTCAGAGGGATGAAATACTTGATGTCTTTTATAATGGACTAACCGATGCTTCCAGAGACCACCTGGATAGTTGTATTGGTTGTGTTTTCAGGGAAAGAACAGTTGATCAAGCTGAATTACTATTGAATAATATGTTGACCAATGAAAATAATTGGACACTTCCTGAACCAGCCCTAAGCCAACTCCGAAGAAAAGGGGTGTTCTGTTTCTCAGTCCTGAAGATATGCAAGAGGCAAAGAAATCTATAAAAGAAAAAGGTATTAAAGCTGAAGATGTTAAGAATTTACCGCCTATTGAAGAAATACATGGTCTTGATAACCCGACACGGGTAGTAAAGGTAAATTCTCTTTATAGATTTGATGAAGGTGATATTCCTTGTTATAAGTCTACTAGCCAATGCTTAGATGAGTTTGATAATTTTATTGTGAAGCAAGAAAACTTCAATGCTTATGTTGGTAGACAATTGCAACGTAATGCTTATATGATTGAACGCTTGATTATATGTCTAGAGTTAAAGGTGAATTGAAACTCATTAGTAAACATGCTTCTATGGTTACCACTCAACTAGAACAAGTACATAAGGCTCAGAATGATTTGCTCAATGAATTAAATAGTAAGAATAATGACTTTGCTGTTAGAGTTGCAACTAGAGCGGGTAAAGTGACACATGAACCTTTGTATCCTAAGGGCCACCCTAAGAGAATTGAGCAAGATTCTCAGAGAGATAATTTAGATGCACCTAGTTCTTCTAAGAAGAAGAAAAAGAAGAATGATAGGACTTTGCATGCTTCTAGTGAACCTGTAGCTGACACACCTGAGAATCCCAATGATATCTCTGTTTCTGATGCTGAGACACAATCTTATGATGAACATGAACCTAGTGATAATGTTAATGATGATGTTCATGATGATGTTCATAATGATGCTCAACCTAGCAATGATAATGATGTAGAGATTGAACCTACTCTTGATCTTGATAACCCACAATCAAAGAATCAACGTTATGATAAGAGACTTTGTTGCTAGGAAGCACGGTAAGGAAAGAGAACCATGGGTTCAGAAACCCATGCCTTTTCCTCCTAAACCATCCAAGAAAAAGGATGAGGGGGATTTTGAGCGCTTTGCTGAAATGATTAGACCTATCTTTTTGCGTATGCGTTTGACTGATATGCTTAAAACAAATCCTTATGCTAAGTATATGAAAGATATTATTACCAACAAAAGGAAGATACCTGAAGTTGAAATTTCCACCATGCTTGCCAATTACACTTTTAAAGGTGGAATACCTAAGAAACTAGGAGATCCAGGAGTACCTACTATACCTTGTTCCATCAAAAGAAACTATGTTAAAACTGCCTTATGTGATCTTGGAGCCGGTGTTAGTGCTATGCCTCTCTCTTTATATCGTAGACTTGACTTGAGTAAGTTGACACCTACTGAAATATCTTTGCAAATGGGCGATAAATCAATTGCTATACCTGTCGGTATTTGTGAGGATGTGCCTATTGTGGTTGCAAATGTTACTATTCTAACGGACTTTGTTATACTTGATATTCCCGAGGACGATAGTATGTCTATTATCCTTGGAAGACCCTTTTTGAATACTGCAGGGACTGTTATTGATTGCAACATAGGCAATGTCAGTTTTCATGTCAATGGTAATGAGCATACGGTACACTTTCCGAGGAAACAACCTCAGGTCCATAGTATCAATTCTATTGGAAAATTTTCAACTATTACTATTGGAGGTTTTGAATTTCCTCTTCCTACTGTCAAGAAGACATATGATATTCTTATTGTTGGGGACATGCATATCCCCAATAAGGTAACCTAGTGCTATTCGAAAATTCTCCGGTTTCATGTTACTCGGAAAGATTTTATTAACAAGACTTGATCAACCTTGTTAATGGATTCCTTTTGATGATCATGAGATGGGTGAATCTAGATTGCACAACCTTCTGTATCCTCCTTTTACTTTCTGTTAATTAGATTAAAAAGCAAAAATAGTATTTTCTGTCTGTTTCCAGACTTATCCGTGCAATAGAAAAATACCCCGAAAATAAAAGTTCTCCAAATGCCCTGAAAATGAAATATGATTTTTTTTCCAGAATATTTGAGAAATTTGGCATAGAGAACACGGTAGGGGGAGCAAGCACCTGGCCACGAGGGTCCAGGGCGCGCCCCCTGCCTCGTGGGCCCCACATGGCCCCCTCCACTTATTCCTGCACCCACACACTCCTTCTTCCTCCCAAAAAAATCACTATCCAGCTCAAGCACGAGTTTTAGCTCATCTTGCTGCCATTTTTTGATCTCCTTGCTCAAAGCTCCATTCACAAAACTGTTTGGAGAGATTGTTCCTTGGTATGTGACTCCTCCATTGGTCCAATTAGTTTTTGTTCTAGTGCTTTATTTATTGCAAATTTTTGCTGCTGTGGTGACCTTGGTCTTGAGCTTGCATGTTAGATTAGCCCCAAGTAGTTCTAATGCATGATATAGTCTCTAGGCACTTGTAGGAGTTGTTGCTATCAATCTTGTTGAGTTTGGTTCACTTTTATTTTGAGTTACTAAAAATTTCAGAAATTTTCATAGGAGGAGAATGAAGAGGAGATTGTTGAGAGGCTCTTCCAGTAAAAGTTCAAAGGATAAGCAGAAAGAAGAAAATTAGAAGCCCAAATATAATCTTTTCGCACTGCGGAAGTTCAGCCGTGTGAATGGCCTTGTAATGAGTTCTTGGAAGCCGCCGGGATTTATAAAGACTTTTATTATTTGGCGGATAATGCAGGCCTCATCGACTTCCTCCACGACCAGCGTGAACAGTATCTTTTGCTCACTAATACTTTCAAGCAAAACTTTCATTTTCATGCTAAGAAATCAACACCTTCAGTGGAGTTTCGTTTATATGATGAGGTTAAGGAGATGTCGTTCTATGATTTTTGTCAAGTATGTAAGATACTCTTCGCTGGTAGTCTTGAGGAACCCCATCGCAAGGATGTTGATGGGTTTATTGATATGATAGCTATAGGAGAAACTATGCAAGTTTCATGGGCAAGAATTACTAGTTTACATTTTCCTGTTCTACGCTAGTTTGCTATATTTGCTAGTAGATGCTTAATTGGTCGCGGGAACAGTGGGAACCTTAGTGCCCCTGATATTGTCATTTTGCGCCATGCTTTGTTCCAAGACACAACCTTTAGCTTGGGTGCCGTTGTTGCTAAACGATTAAGTTTGAACCGCACCAAAGGTCCCGACTTTGGAGGCATCTTTGCTTCACGCCTTGCTGAACACTTTAGAATACATATTAGGCATCATGAGAAGGAAGAAAAATTGCTTACCCCTGCTTATCTAGATTATAAGAGTATGATAGCACATGATTTTATTGTTAAAGACAAAAATAAGTTACTTAAGTATAAATTGAAGTTTGATGAAAAATATTGTGAGATTATTACCTTGCCTGCATCTTCCCTGTTTGACCTGTCTTCAGGCACGTACCTCGTTTTGCCAGATGTCGGCTATAAGTACCTGAGCCAGGCACAAGCTTCAGAGCCGGAGCCGGAGCCACCACTTGACCCTTGCCGACAGTCGGTTTATCGGTCGGATCCGGATGAGATTGCCAACCAGTGGCACCCAGAGGACGCTCCTCTGTGCACCGCAGAGAGTAGCTTTGATCCATGGCCATAGACCAACTTAGGCCAAAGCCTTAAGCTTGGGGGAGTACGTATTTCTCACCGACATTACATTCATGTTCACACACTTATTCTAGTTGTCGGTGCTCACACTCTTTCATTGTTCTATCCATGCTTGTTTCAATTCTTTTTTTAGTCTTTTTCTTGTGTGTTACAAAAACCTTAAGAAAAACAAAAAAAATTGTTATAGCTTTTAGCTAGTTTACTTTCCATGCATGTAGTAGTAGTAATTAAAAAAAAACCCAAAAAGATTTCTCGTTCTTCTTTTGCTTGTTGGAGCTTTCCCGTGTAAATAATTTCTTTTCTTTCTTTGGGGGTCAAGAGGAGAAGACCATGATCGAAAATGCTTAGTGGCTCTCATATGCTTTATTGTTAATTTGAGCCATATTACTTTGTCTTCTCTCTTGTATTAAATGCTTGCAGATTCGAGCTTAGTCCAATGCACGTGCACTATTATTATTATCCATATCGTTCGGTCGTGCGAGTGAAAGGCAATACTGACGATATATGATGAACTAATTGAGATGGGAAAAGCTGGTATGAACTCGACCTCTCTTGTTTTTGTAAATATGATAGTTCATCGTTCCTGATTCAGCCTATTATGAATGAAACATGCTTGCAATGACAATTAGAGATCATAGCTGCTCATGCCATGCTTAATTAGCTAGGAGTTTATAATGGTCTATCTTGCGTGCCAACATGATATTAAAATGATTCTGATGTGGTATGATAGGGTGGTATCCTCCTTTGAACGATTCAAGTGGTCTGACTTGGCACATGTCCACGCATGTAGTTGAAACAAAATCAACATAGCCTCCACGATATTTATGTTCATGGTGATTTATATCCTACTCATGCTTGCATTCATTGTTCATTAATTTTAATGCATGTTCATGACTGTTGTCGCTCTCTAGCTGGTCGCTCCCCAATCTGTTTCTAGCCTTCACCTGTACTAAGCGGGAATACTGCTTATGCTTCCACTTCCATAAACCCCAAAGTTATTCCACATGAGTCCACCATACCTTCCCATATGTTGTATCTACCTGCCATTCCAAGTAAATTTGTATGTGCCAAACTCTAAACCTTCAAATGAAATTCTGTTTTGTATGCTCGAACAACTCATGTATCAAATAGGGCTGTCTATATCTTCCATGCTAGGTGGGTTATTATCACGATGAGTGGACTCCGCTCATCATTCATGAGAAAATGGCTGGTAACCGGGATGCCCAGTCCCATACTCAAATCTTAATAATTAAACAAAACTCCCCCAGGGCTGTTGCTGGTTTTGATGGTACCCGTTGTTTCGGGCTAGCCGTGGAGTGTGCTTGTTGGTGGTTGGGGGAGTATAAACTTTACCATTCTGTTTGGGAATCACCTATAATGTGTGTAGCATGGAAGATATCGAGATTCTTGGTTGTTATGTTGACAATGAGAGTATACCGCTCAAAATATTATTCATCTCTATTTGAAATCGAGCTGTGGCACCTCTACAAATCCCTGCTTCCCTCTGCGAAGGGCCTATCTATTACTTTTATGTTGAGTCACCATCCTCTGATTAAAGGGAACCAGTTGGAGAGCAACGCTGTCATTTTCATGTATTGCTATTAATTTGCATTGAGTATGATTGTGACTGGATCTCTTTTACCATGAATTACAATGTCTAGTCAGTCCTTGATCTTTAAAGGTGCTCTGCATTTATGATTTGCGGTTTCAGAAACAGCTAGCGAGATACCATCTTGTTATATTATATTATGATTGTTTTGAGAAAGTGTTGTCATCCGAGGTTTATTATTATTGCTCACTAGTTGATAATGCCATTGATATGAGTAGACATGAGACCTGAAATTCATTGTGAATGTGGTTAGTTCATGATCTTTGCTAAAAACTTGAATGATGGCTTTACATATTTACAACAACAAGAGCAAACCGAGTTTGACAAAGTTTTTCTTTACCACTTTCAGTCTATCAACTGAATTGCTTGAGGACAAGCAAAGGTTTAAACTTGGGGGAGTTGATACGTCTCCAACGTATCTACTTTTCCAAACACTTTTGCCCTTGTTTTGGACTCTAACTTGCATGATTTGAATGGAACTAACCCGGACTGACGCTGTTTTCACCAGAACTGCCATGGTGTTATTTTTGTGCAGAAATAAAAGTTCTCGGAATGACCTAAAATTCAACGGAGAATTATTTTGGAATATATAAAAAATATCTGCGGAAGGAACCAAGCCAGGGGACCCACACCCTGTCCACGAGGGTGGGGGGCGCGCCCAGGCCTCCTGTTGCTCCATCGACGTATCCCGCGACTCCATATATTCTCTTACGGGGAGAAAAAAATCAGAGAGAAAGAATTATCGCGTTTTACGATACGGAGCCACCACTAAGCCCTAATCTCTCTCGGGAGGGCTGATCTGGAGTCCGTTCGGGGCTCCGGAGAGTGGAGATCGTCGCCATCGTCATCATCAACCTTCCTCCATCATCAATTCCATGATGCTCACTGCCGTGCGTGAGTAATCCCATAGCAGGCTTGCTGGACGGTGATGGGTTGGATGAGATTTACCATGTAATCAAGTTAGTTTTGTTAGGGTTGGATCCCTAGTATCCACTATGTTCTAAGATTGATGTTGCTGTGACTTTGCTATGCTTAATGCTTGTCACTAGGGCCCGAGTGCCATGATTTCAGATCTAAACCTGTTATGTTTTCATGAATATATGTGTGTTCTTGATCCTATCTTGCAAGTCAATAGTCACCTACTATGTGTTATGATCCGGCAACCCCGAAGTTACAACAATCGAGACCACTTCTGGTGATGAACGTAGTTTGAGGAGTTCATGTATACACTATGTGTTAATGCTTTGGTCCGGTACTTTATTAAAAGGAGGCCTTAATATCCCTTAGTTTTCACTAGGACCCCACTGCCACGGGAGGGTAGGACAAAAGATGCCATGCAAGTTCTTTTCCATAAGCACGTATGACTATATTCGGAATACATGCCTACATTACATTGATGAACTGGAGCTAGTTCTGTGTCACCCTAGGTTATAACTATTACATGAGGAATCGCATCTGACACAATTATCCATCACTGATCCAATGCCTACGAGCTTTTCACATATTGCGTGTTGCTTATTTACTTTTCCGTTGGTACTGTTACAATCACTACAAAAACACTACCGCTACTTTTGCTACCGTTACCGTTACTTCCATACTACTTTGCTACTATATTACCTTGCTGCAGATACTAAGTTTCCAGGTGTGGTTGAATTGACAACTCAACTGCTAATACTTAAGAGTATTTTTTGGCTTCCCTTGTGTCGAATCAATAAATTTGGGTTGAATACTTTACCCTCGAAAATTGTTGCGATCCCCTACATTTGTGGGTTATCAGTCCTATTAACCTATTTCTCTCGACATGCAAGTATATCACCTGACCATGAGTTCAATACCTAAGTTCCATTCTATTGTGCTACTTATATTCAATAAGTATTTTACAACTATACAATAATCAAACAGAATAACCATATTTATTTTCTAGAGAGGCAAATTTGGAAACTTTAGTGTATCATCCGGTCCTCTTAGGCCAACTCTAATTGATCCCCTAAAAATTAACGAAGTAAAAGGCTTAGCGGAGTATATATAGTCCACTAAGTTTTGGCTAGACCTAGTCGATCCCCTAAACTTAGCGAAGTATTTTTTTCATTTGCATTTCAATTTCAGCCACTGAAAAACATTTATTTGCTTCTTTATATCACTGAACGATATTGGATTACATAATAATTCATCATTTCTTTGCTTGAAGAGCAAGACCAAAGAAAACAAGAACCACAACTAGACATTTTAGAGAATACCCAACTTTCATACCCGCTCCCACTAGTTGGATTAATATCTTCACGATGTGCCTTTAATGTTGATCTGTGGATTCTCGGTCTTGCATACTTCATTCTTCTTTGATTCTAAAGAAGTAGACGTTGCTTCCCCTCTATTTTCTTCTCTAATATCACATCTTGTCTCATGTTTAGCCTCAATTTTAGCAACGAGTGCACGGACATCCACTGATTTTTCGTGCTATCAGTAGATCGATGTATTCTTCTTCCCAATACCAAAACAAGCATCCATTATCCTACACAATATATTAGCATCAATGAGCTACCGAAATTGAATCGAATCCGGAGAAAAACCGAATCAAAACAAGCACATACCCAATCATTTGTGCATTTGAAGAACGCCCCTCTGGGATGTTGCAGCGTGGTCGAAACTCGGAGCACCACTTGCCATGTGCAGTTGTTGCACTGTATGACCGGCAGCTACAAGCCGGTGAGCCGCTGCGCGAGCGTGGAGCCCGGGTGATGGTCTGCTGTGGACCGTAGTATTTCAAAAAATTTCCTACGATCACGCAAGATCTATCTAGAAGAAGCATAGTAACGAGTGAGGAGAGTGTGTCTACGTACCCTCGTAGACCGAAAGCGGAAGCGTCTAGTGACGCAGTTGATGTAGCTGAACGTCTTCGCGATCCAAGCACCGAACATACGGCACCTCCACGTTCAGCACACGTTCAGCTCGATGGCGTCCCACGAGCTCTTGATCCAGTTGAGCGTCATGAGAGAGTTTCGTCAGCACGACAGTGTGGTGGTGGTGATGATGAAGCTACCGGCGCAGGGCTTCGCCTAAGCACTGCAACGATATGACCGAGGTGTGTATCTCTGGAGAGGGGCACCACACACGGCTAAAATCAACATGTGCATCTATGGGGTGCCCCCTCCCCAGTATATAAAGGAGTGGAGGAGGGAAGGGGCCGGCCCTCTCTATGGCGCGCCCTAGGGGAGTCCTGCTCCCACCGGGAGGAGGATTCCCCCCCTTCCCTAGTTGGAGTAGGAGAGGAAGGAATGAGGAGAGGGGGAAGAAGGAAAGGGGGGCCGCGCCCCCACCCTATTCGGATTGGGCTTGGGGGGGGGGGCGCCCCTCACCTTGGCCGCCTCCTCCTCTATTCCAGTAAGGCCCAATAAGGCCCATACACTCCCCGGGGGGTTCCAGTAGCCCCCTGGTACCCGGGACTCCGAACTACCTTCGGTACATCAAAACACATAAACTCATAATACCGATCATCATCAAACGTTAAGTGTGCGGACCCTATGGGTTCGAGAACTATTTAGACATGACCGAGACTCATCTCCGGTCAATAACCAATAGCGGAACATGGATGCTCATATTGGTTCCTACATATTCTATGAAGATCTTTATCGGTCAAACCACATAACAACATACATTGTTCCCTTTGTCATCGGTATGTTACTTGCCAGAGATTCGATTGTCGGTATCATTATACCTAGTTCAATCTCGTTACCGACAAGTCTATTTACTCGTTTCGTAATACATCATCTCGTGACTAACTCATTAGTCATTTGGTTGCAAGGCTTATTATGATGTGTATTACCGAGAGGGCCCAGAGATACCTCTCCGACACTCGGAGTGACAAATCCTATTCTCAATCTATGCCAACACCACAAACACCTTCGGAGACACCTGTAGAGCATCTTTATAATCACCCAGTTACGTTGTGATGTTTGATAGCACACAAGGTGTTCATCCGATATTCGGGAGTTGCATAATATCATAGTCATAGGAACATGCATGTATAAGTTATGAAGAAAGCAATAGCAGTAAAACTAAATGATCAAGTTGCTAAGCTAATGGATGGGTCTTGTCCATCACATCATTCTCCTAATGATGTGATCCCGTTGATCAAATGACAACTCATGTCTATGGTTAGGAAGCATAACCATCTTTGATCAATGAGCTAGTCTAGTAGAGGCATACTAGGGACACTCTGTTTTGTCTATGTAGTCACACATGTACTAAGTTTCCGGTTAATACAATTCTAGCATGAATAATAAACATTTATTATGATATAAGGAAATACAAATAACAACTTTATTATTGCATCTAGGGCATATTTCCTTCATGGTCGGCCGTGTATTTGCTGGCGAACAGACGACGGGAGCGATTAGAGTGGCTAGAGGAAAGAGCCGGCACGTGCAGGCCGCGCGGAGGCTTTACCGGGGGTATGTGGGTCGCTTCCCAGCCAATCCACGACAAGGCGCAACCACAGGCGGTTGGACGAGGAGGTGGTGGAAGACATCGGCGGAGGCCTAGAGGGCATCCCCGGTGCCAGCTCGGTGTCGGCGGGGAGGGGGGAGGGGTAGGAGGGGCGGCGGGGTCGAAGATGCAGTGCGGGAGGGGATGGAGAGGCAACAGAGGAGAGCGACATTGTTTTACTCGATGGAGAAAAGGAGTGGAAATAGGGAAATTTTTACGGAGTGGAGTAAAATTATACTCCATTAAGACGGATTGGGGATCAGCTAGGTGCCGGTTAGTGGAGTAAAAAGCTAAATATACTCCACTAACCGGTTATAGGGGATCGGGTATGAATGCCCTTCAACCAAATGAGCTATATTTTCAAAAGAGATATGAATTATGAACCTTTAGATCATTTAGTTCAATATAAGGATGGTTAGAGAGTACCATCAAGGTTCCAAATCTGCATATCTAGTATTTTCAGCTTTAGTTATCATGTTATTATCCAAATATTCATATTCCATACTATCATGTCTCACTAAAATATATTGCAAAACATTGTCACAACAACGTGTGGGGTGTCATCTTGTTTACTACAATGTGTGCACCACAACCACCACTATGGTTTATTTTTAGATGAGAGAGAAATGTCATTGATCACATCTCGATCAAGCGCTAAGCTTACGGAAGGACATGACTGCACCATCCGCTGGCCTTGGGTTTGGGAGGTAATCAATCTCTGCATCAGGGTTCAGCAACTCCCATCTAAAACAAATGCTCATATGTCAAACTATGATCAAATGCCACAACAAAATCCAGCAAATAAACAGGATCTCATATATCTCGGTGGCTATATAAGATTTTAACTCACTCATAGCCAATGGAGAGATGATGAAGCATGATGGTGAGCTGCAACCTAGCGAGCATGTTGCCAGCACAGATCCTGTAGCCGCCTCCGAACACCAGGTACGTCCCTGGCTTTGCTGGCTCCTACAGGTTCATATCATGAGGATAGATGAAACTTGGTTGCATGCATGAAAATGGTGATCATTGAGAAGATTAACTTGAAACTTACATCCCATCTGTCGGGGTTGAAGGTGAGGGGGTTCTCGTAATTGCTGGGATCAGTGTGCAGCGACCTCACCCACACTAGCACCGACCAACCCGCCGGTATCGTGTACCCATTGTGATCCACATCCCTGTTCGCCACGCGGTGCAACATCGGCGATATGTTAGCCATCCGAATTGTCTCCTCCACTACCTTCATGGTGTACTTCATATTCGGGAGGTCGTCATGGGTGATCATTGACGAAGCCCCTTTGCTTTTGCTCACCGCCATATTCTCCTCCCGGAGCTTGGCTAGGGCAACGGGGGATTTAGCGAGGTGGTAGGTAGCCCACATGATGGCGCTGGCGGTAGACTCGTATCCAGCGATGACGAGGGAGACGATGTTGTCCACCACCTCCTCGTCCCTCAACTTCCTCCCCTGTTCATCCTCCATGTGCATCAGCCCACCCATGAGATCATCACACTCCTTGCCCACCTTCTTCCTCGCCTCCAGCTCCTCTCGAAAGATAGCGTTTAGCTTCCGACGACACTACACAAGCCGCTAAATTTAGTAGTACACTTTGGAAACAGCTTGTAAAAAGAGCAAACAGAACATAATACCTTGCGAGCACTATGAAATGTTGTCCCTGGAAAATCCAAGGGGAATGACCTAAGGCCAGCAACCAAGTCATGGAACAACTTGTCGATCTTGTTCGTCACTGGAGAAGGCTCCATGCTAATGAACATCTTGCAGATGTTGGCGAACGTCACCTGTCCAATTTAGAGAGAAATCAATGCCGAGAGACAGAAGAAAACGTGAGCACACCGTGAGCTGGCATCAAGAAACATTTATGCACATTATAGTACTCGCATGGCGCTAACTTGCAAAGTTTCAGATTCAATTTTTTTTTTCGTTTCGACGAAAAAAGGAAGTTAAATGCACGGATCTGAATGGATAAGTTTCTTATCCTTTTCACCTTAATTAAAAATAGATTACTACCTTCGTCCTGATTTATTAGCTCTCCTTATATTTTAGGTCATATTTTGACGATGATTTTAACTAATACTCCCTCCGTCCCAAAATAAGTGCCGTCCCAAAATAAGTAACTAGTACAAAGTTGAGTTATTTTTTAATCACTTATTTTGGGACGGAGGGAGTAAAATATAAGTTATACTCCCTCCATTCCGAAATATAGTGCGCCCGCGCTTCTCGAGGTCCAACTTTGACCATAAATTTAACCCATGAGACCGACTGCGGCGGGAGAAAAAATTACATGATTGAAAACTTCTTTTGAATACGAATTCATTGGTATAACTTTTGCTCCCGCCGCAGACGGTCTCGTTGGTTAAATTTACGGTCAAAATTGAAGCACGAGGATAGAGGAAGCACTACATTGTGGAATAGAGGGAGTATATAGCAAAAATAATACTAGTAGTGAAAACAAATACGAATTGAACAATATAATTTTCATGACATACATTAACATTTTACTAGAGTCACTCAAATATGTAGCCGAACATTGACTCAAAATACGATGGGACTAATAAACCTCACATTCTTGATCTCAGTGGCAGCGACGATGGTCCCCATGTCGGCCCAAGAGGCCAGCGCCGCCACGATGCGGGGCTGCATGACGGCGGCGATGGTCCGAAGCGAGCTGGGCCGGTTGATGGCGGCAGTGATGAACCCGCGGAGCCTGGCATGTGTGGCACCCTCAACGTTCACGACGGACGTGATGCCCACGAGCTCCGGCACGGGCCACCGCGCACCGAATTTGTCGGGGGACTGAAGAACGAACTTGTTGGCGGCCGGCGAACAGGCGATGACGGCGGGGGAGCCGAAGAGGTGCGTGCGGTAGAGGCCGGCCCCGGCGCCGCCGTGCGCACGCCTCTTGGTGGCGATGAACTCGTCCGGACGGCGCGCGAGCTTGAAGTGCCAGATCAAGGAGAGCGTCTCGCCGAGGAAGGGCAGGCCCATGTGGCCCGGCGGGAGGCGGCGCTGGCTGCCGTGTTTGAGGAAGAAGGCAGCGCGGTACCAGGCGTCCATGGCGTGCCAGGCGGCGAGGCAGAGCAGCGGGGCGGCACCGAGAACGAGGCCCAGCCACCATCCCCACTCGCCTACTGCCATCGCCATTGATGGATGGAGTGAGATCTTGTTGGAGAACTAGAGACGATGACACATGGAGGTGAGGTATACATATAGATGTAGGCGAGGGCGAGAGTGGGGTGGGATGGATGGATTCCGAGCTGCTGATCCGTTACCCCGGGGAGGCACAAGGGAACAAAATTATGCATGCTCTCGATGAAGTGATTTTGGCTGCTTGCATTGCGTACACGAGTGATTTTGGCTGCTGCGCTTGAAGGCTAGCTAGTTAGTGTTATTGTTCCGACCGGTGGATGCCCCGTGTGTACTCGCTGATACTCCCTCTGTAAACAAATACTCCTATATAACGTTTTAGATCATTGGTCCAATATTTTTTTTTTCGAGAAAACTTCCAATCTATTCATCTTCAATCATGGCAGTACAACGAATATCAGAAATAAAAATTACATCCAATATTAATGTCGAGCAAGACCAATGATGCCTATTTCTTTATTCTTACTGCGTTGTCGTGCCCTTGTATTTCGTCTAACCTTATGTACGTCTTTCTCTTCCTTTCTCCATTTTGATTTTCTGCCATCTCTGATTTTCTTCATCGGTTTCCATTAAAACCGTCCGGACATGCTCACCTCTTATTGATTTACCAAATAATTATTTCTTCAATAAGCGAATAGATGATTTCTAAATAAATGTTTATCAAGTAAAATTATTTTCGACACAACCCTTATTAATATGGGCATGTAAATCACGGGCTAACGTCAACAATATTTATACCCCCATTTCCACACACACGGACAATTATCTCCTAACTACTCCCTCCGTCCCAAAATATAAGAACGTTTTTTGCACTAGCATAGTATCAAAAACGTTCTTATATTTTGGGACAGAGGGAGTAACTAATTAAGGGCATTATCTTGCTGCTGCTTTGGTACCCTGCGAACTAGCAACTTACTATGTTCCAAAGTGTGGTTACTTTACTAATCTTGTGGGCCGTGTCCCCAATGCCATCACATCACACTAAGACATGATTCAGTTGTCACCATTCCGATTGGCACAAACTGAGCCTTTCTTTGTCAAGAAGGCTCATCAACTTGTGCATGATTAGACTCATCAACTTTTAAGAAGGCTCGACATCAATTTCTTTGTCAAGTCTTTTATAGTTTGTACCGGCTGGTTTCGGCGGTGGGGATTAGGGATCTCATGACCTTGAGGACCCCAATGAAGACCCCGTTGACCATGATGATCCATCTAGTCCAAACAATGCCATGGATATACTGATAAAACCCATGGCAGGGAGGCCTGCACTAGCAACCCTAGCGTTGTCAGAAATGGTACTAAGACTCTTCGATCATCTAATTTTTGTGCTACAAATAACTATAGAAGCAATCCATATCCGGGAATAACTTCCAGTTCACTTTGATTATGCCTCTGATGGCGATGTAGGTAATTTAATTACTTGTGGCTCTCCTGCTATCACTAACCCTGTGGAACACATATTTGAAACATCCATTGCTTTGGAGGAAAATCTACAATCCATTATGCCCAAGTCTGCCAATAGTGGCTACCATGCTGATGTCCTTCTTCACCTTGAGGAAAACAATTTATGATGAGAAATCAGAAATCACTACAACAGGAACCCCCTTCAGCAACGCATCGATGCGTTGTCATATGTTCCTATATGCGTTGATATGGTCTATACCAACGGATTTTTATGCGTTACCGTTGGTGGCGTTGGAAGGACTTGGGAAGTCGACGCCGAAGGACGATCCGTTGACACATGGTTGGCAAAAGAAACAGAAGCTCGAATTGGATCTCCGGATTGCTGGATCACTGCTTCTGGCACTGATGTCGACCGAGGTACCTTGCTAGCAGGCACCCGCCTACTCGTAGTCCTGCCCTTCCTTCCTGTGGTCTTCCGAGGCTCTTCTTCATCCTCGTCTGGAAGTTCAATGGTATTTTGCGGCGCTGCAAAGGACTTGACCGTAAGAGTTCAGTAGACCGACAGTTCGAAAGACAAATTCGCTCGTCTCAAGTTTTACCTGCTCGGGAAGTGGCGACGTGGGCAGTTTCTGCATCGCCTTGTTCCTCATCGACCTCCATGTGGGGCGTGGCTGAAGTGGCAGCCCTGAAAATGCAAAGTTTCACTCAGTCAGAATAGAGCCAATAATTTGGGTCAAACGACAGGCAGAAAAAGGAAAGATACTCACCCTGAGGCAACGGGAACATCCACTTTAATCTTGGGCAGGGCCTTACAAGGCTTGGCGGCGGCGACTCTGGCTTGCTTCGCAGCTTTCTCAGTCGGTTCTGGAGTGGACGTTCGACTGCGCTTTGGGGTCTTGGCACTCGACGCCACCGCCTTGCCTTGGCCACCCGCGGGGTCTTGCATCTGCTTGGAGCGCCTCTCGTTGGGGGGCGGTGACTCGACCTCATCGCTGTAGTCCGAGTCAGAGCTTTGTTCGTCGTCTTCCTCCTCATAATCGACACTAGCACTCGCTCCCGATATCCTCCAGCTGCTGCTCTCCATTCGGCATGGAATACATGTTCATGAAGACCTGTGATACACCAATCGACAAGTTGAGACGAGTCCAGGAACAGTCACATAGGGAAAAAACACAAGAGAAAAATCACTCGACACAATAGCGCCTAACCTCCCCTGGGGCATCCTCGGCGTCGTATGACAAAATCCTCCTGGCTCCGCACGGATAGTCCTCGTTCCCAGTGATGCTCGTCAACCACTAGGCCACCATCTTCTCGTCGACCTTCTCTGGGTGGCTTCGAGCGGTGTCGTTTGGGCCCAAATACATCCACATGGCTTGGTCGCGAGCTTGCATGGGCTGAATGCGGTGACTCGGGAATACCTCCATCAGGTCCAAGCCCGTCACTCCTCCATGAACCAGGGCCGCCGCTCCATGAACCAGGGCCACCACGGCGTCGACCAAAAGGGCAACTTCACCTTTCTCCTCCGCGGTAACTCGCATGGAACGAGCTTGGTTGATTCTATCTAAAGAAAGGGGAGGGGGAGTCCAGTTAGATACCCGGGAGTCGGGATGTCCTTGCAGTAGAACCAAGTCGACTGCCAGCCCCTAACTGACTCGGGAAATGTCATCGCAGGAAATGTGCTCCTGCCTCTCATTTGGATCCCACCCCCCCCCCCACACACACATCTGGATCACATGCGTCTTCTCATCAGTCGGATTGGCTTTTTTCACCGACTAAGATCGGCAAGTGAAAATATGCTTGAATAAACCCCAATGAGGTTGATACCCCAAGAAACTCTCGCACATCGTGATGAATGTAGCAAGATAGGAAATGGTGTTTGGGGGGAAGTGGTGGATCTGAGCGCCACAGAAATTCAAGAGACCACGGAAAAAAGGGGTGTGGAGGCAGAGAAAGACCTCGGTCGACATGGGTGGTGAGCAGAATGCGATGAGGCCGTCGATGGCGAGTCCTTCCAAATCCTCCTTGGTGACTGTCGAGCAGATCCAATCCCCCTTGATCCAACCAGGCGGCAGGCTGGACCGCGACATTGACCTCTTCACCGGCTTCTTGCCCTTGGACGCGGCCTTCTTCGTCGGCCCGTCCTTCGCCATCGACGACGAGCTCTCGCGGGACAAAGGGAGAAGAAGAGGGAGCACGGAGGCGAGCGGAGGAGCGAATGTAGGGCACAGTACCCCGCCTCGGCAGCGGCGCCTTTTATAATCATATTTCCGAGTGGCTGACCGGCGAGCCCAGATGATCCGGTCACATCCCGCAACGGCCAGCTGCTCGATACGTGGCGAAAAAGTTGGCGCGGAGATCGAGGAGCCCCTGACGGCACATTATGATTACCGCGCCAACGTCATGTCCCGTTTCGCGCGCTTCTCTGCGCTTCGAAATCCCATGAAATCTGGAGCTCACAAGGCATTAAATCACTCTAAAGATACGTTGGTCCGTCCGACTCTGTACATATCAAATAAGTTCACTCAAAAAATCTTGACAGGCCAGAATGGATAGAGGCGACCGGTGCAGAAGCAAGTCACAAACCGCATCACTGAGAACTTCAAGAGATTCACTTGGAACTTTGAGGCGTATTCGACCTACTTCAACCAACCTTCACTCTAGTCGACTCTCAATCCATTCGGGGGCTAATGGCGATGCCATGGACCTAGGGTAGGGTCACATGTCTGACCTAGACATCCTACCCAAGGTCACTACCCTAGAATCAAGAACTTTCAAAGTATAACAAAGGATACCGACTGAAGTAACCTCAGAGTTCAATCCACTCGACCAATTATCTCACTCGGATATCCCAATTCCATTCGACCCAGATGGAGTCACTCAACCATACAAGAAACCACTCGGAGTATAGATGATCTAAAGTCACTCAGGATGTCAACACTCAGGCATTCACTCTGCAGTCTTAAAGGTCATTTATAGCTCTTTATAGCTGACGTTATCAGTAACGCCCTGACTTAATGCACATTGAACCCTGTGTAACGGGGGATGCCTGGGGTCCTGGCGCACTCTATATAAGCCACCCCTCCTCTGGTACAAGGTTTCGCACCCCTGTAACACACACACACACACACTCATATTCTAGTCGACAGCCTCAGGGCACCGAGACGTAGGACTTTTACCTCCTCCGAGAGGGGCATGAACTCGTAAACTCGTGTGTACAACCTCGCCGTAGTTAGGACCTTGCATCCTCATACGTACCCCGTACTCTTACTGTCAGACTTAGTACCACGACAATGAGACCTTCGATGTTGAGACGGTATGCAATGACAAGTATTTTTTTCGTAATTAAGCATGACTTATGCTTCTTCAACGTGTAATTTTCGTTTTTTACAATTGGACTAGCTTATCCCATGCCATGCAAGACGCTATGTCTTGGAGCATCTAGATTTCTAAGCTCATGAAAGTATGGAGACAAAGAGAATCCATCTCAGGACCCATCATGATTATGATTTTCTTGTAAAGATATACAATTCGGAGAGCGTAACCCATTTTGGTTGCTCGAACTGGAAAGCACTGTGTAAGGCATAATATTTTCAGGAGGGTATGTATGCCAACTTTGAACTTGGTGATAAAGACGATGGAATTTGGGTCCTTGTTGATACGCTTCCAGTTTCACCTCTATGTGAGTTTCTCAAACATATTTATTAAGTAATTTATATTGTTTATTTCAAAATAATTGACATCTTATTTCCATTCTACTAGAAATGTACGGAAGATTGTAGACAGAACCCACTACACTGATGGTGCAGAATTAACTTGTCAGAAGAAAGATCATCTTGTCTCGTTTTTTACTTATTTTGAGGATTACAATATCTATTCTAAAGCTCCTGCACATTACGGTGAATACGTGCCACTAGTGCACGTGTTGAACTACAGTAACATCCATGGAGATGTCATGGTAAGATTGTGTGCATGATCATCTTTTGCATAAATTCTTCTAAAACTAAACTACATTGCTAACTACGAAGTTATTACTATGTTTTTCAACAGAAAATCCCTTCGGATTGTGTGCCTCATCTGATGTTTCAAAAAAATCACCTTGATGTTATGGCCTTATTACCGTCAGGTCATCATCCTACGCATCACTGTTCATACCGGATTTCTAAAACCGATGAAGACATGACAATCAAAGATTGGAAATAATGTATGGTCAATCGTAGGGAGCTACTTGGAAGCAACATTGTGCGAAGGCCAAGAATTGGAGACAGGATAATCTCCATTCTCCATAATGGAGATCAGGGCATATCTTGTTTTATGCTATTTTACCTTAGAGAGGGTAGTTAGGTCCTAACTACTCATGATCATGTGCTAAGAAGTTGTTAGATGCCTATGATGATAATGAGTAGGACTTGTTATTATGACAACGAGTAGAAGTTGTGAGATGACGATGATGTTGAGTAGGACTTGTTATTATGACAATGATGATGAGTTAATATTAATTATGATGATGCATGATGCTAAGATGTTATATGAGCATGATGACTTATTATATATATCAGTGGGTTAAGTGAATATGGACTAGTTTGAAGTGGGGGCAACTTGTGGTGCACATACTACTAATCGAAACAATATCAAGTTTGGATTAATAGTACTTTCGAATTGCACCACATGTTGCCTCCACTTGAACCTAATCCATGTTCATGTCACCACTATTATATAACTAATCATGGTCATAAAATCATACAATGAAAGTACTCTATTAGCTAGCTAACACAATACGAAAGACCTAAATTAACCCTCCAAAACCCCTAACCCACCCTTTAAAAAAACCCAGAGGCCCTCCTGCCTGGGCTCGCCGGAGCGGCCACGTGGAGCCCCACATGTCCCGGTTCATAAGCGAACCGGGACTAAAGGTCATGGGCTTTAGTCCCGACCCTTTAGTCCCGGTTCCAGAACCAGGACAAATGGGCCTCTGGAACCGGGACAAACGGGCATTTTTCTACCAGTGGTTCAAGTTCGGGTGTTTGCATTTATCCTGAATTTATTTTAGGATTTCTGTACCGTGTTAAAAAAAATCACAAAGCGAAAAATAGGTGGACGAGGGGACTTCATTTTGTACATATATAGTTATGTATCATCATGGATAGGTGACATTTTGGTATAACCATATATATTACCGGTCTTTTTTCACCGAATCAATATGTTGATGTGTGTTCCTACCAGCTACTAGGCATGATTTAACATTGTGTAAGTCCAATATGTACATGTCATTAGCCTTGTATCCCTTAATTATTCTCTGGTCTGCTGAAGTTAGTTTACTGCTCGAGACGAAGGCCCAGCGTGTCATGTGGTGGCCGTCTAGAAGTATTAAACCAACGGTATTGAAGCAAGTTCTATATACATTTGCCTATGTTTAACTGTCTTATTTGTATTTCAGGAAAAAGTGCTACATCTTTCGTGTTTCAACATGCTTAAGGTTTGTAGGTTTGGAATGATACAAATTTGAGACAGAAATACGTTATATGTTTTTGTAAGTACATGTTTCTAGATCACATTTTTAACTGGTAGATGTTGATCCAGTGTTGCTACAGATTGGTAAATATCCTCAACTGGTAGATGTTGGCCTGTTGCATCCCTTGAAATGAGCCTCTTACATCATCTGAATTATAGTGTTGAAGTATAAGTTATAATATATCTGTATATGTGTACACATGTGGCATGCATTTCAGATGTCTAATGCCACATTGCTTTTAATTTACAACAATAAATTAGAACGTGTTACTCCCAGAAATTTGTCCTCAGTTACATGTTGGATTTGTATATTTGCAGTCAGTATCTGCTTTTTTTTTTTACTTTTCAGGTATAGTAAGGAGCAAGCAAGACAATACTGAAATGTGTCACAATAAGTGCTAGCACCAGGCTTCATGATACTCCTAAACAGCTGAATGGCAAAGGGTACAATAGGTCAATGGCAAAGTGCATCATCTTGCTGTTTATTTTTAGTACGCATAGAGCTGGTCAGAACTTTCTATACTCCCTCCGTCCGAAAATTCTTGTCTTAGATTTGTTTAGATAGAGAAGTATCTAACACTAAAACGTGACTAGATACATCCGTATTTAGACAAATCGAAGACAAGAATTTTGGGACGGAGGGAGTATTAGTTAGCGTGACATGTGAAGGTGTAAACGGTAAACCATATGGAGCAATACATTCAATCAAAATCAGAGGCATTAATTATGATCTTGACTGTTACAGATTATGTAGTGTATGGGCTTTGGCTTCATTCACTAAAAGGGAGCCGGGGGAAACCCCTTTCATTCAAAAAAACATATGTAGTGTATGAGTACCATGCTGCTCCTAGCATTTCTAGCTAGATTATTGTCTGCTCACAGGTTCTCTAATCTGTCAATCCATTGATTCTTAATTCCATGTTATAATCTATCATTGTATTTTGGAGCCTCCAAAATCTTTATAGAGTGAACTCTGTAACCGGATAGTCATCCGAGAGAAAGATATATTTCTGGTGAGATTTGCGTGTAAAGTATGTCCACTGTCATTCATGTTCATAGGATTTTATATTTTTGTAGCGCAGAGCCCATCGAATGATGTGAGCTTCGCTTTGGTCATGTCCTGATAAAAGTTCACTAATAGGATTTGGCTTGTTCCATTGGTTAACACTGATAGAAAAAATACAAAGAATTATGATGTACAACAGGAGTGCAAAGAGCATAAATATTGCATAGGAAGCAACTACCTATGTCCTGGTTTATATATCCCCTTGTAATTTGTGTCAAAGTTTGACCAAAGATTTAACTAACAAAATGTTAATGCATGTCAACAAATAATATATCGTTAGATTCATATTTGGATGTAGTTTTCATTGATATTTTTTTTGATGACATGCATGAACATTTTGTTTTAAATTTATGATCAAACTTTCACACGGAATACAATAAGGGCCAATAAACCGGAACGGAGATATTACTAATTAAGCTCCCTAGACATAGGGAGCTCTCAGCCCTTCGGCCTATATGGCCACTATTGCCCGCCCCACCCTGTTAGTCAGTTGGCGTTATCCCTGTTCTCGGCCATTAATCGGTTGTCGGTGTCCTCTCCCACTTTATTTGGTTCCTCTTCGACTGCATGTTGGTTTTCCTGTCTTACAGATGGGAGGAAAAGCAGAGTAATTGCTATCATCTTGGGCGGTTTGCTAGGGATGCAGCCTGCGCTTCTCTGCTGAGCCTCGCTCCGCCAAGGGTTAGTACATTGGTTCTGACAATGTTTTGCCTATTCCGAACTGAAACTGATCTGATGTTCGCTGCTTTGATCACTTTATAATTTTAGTTTGTTCCTAAATAAACTTGGCCTAGCAAACCACCAAATTAAGAAAATCATATTATATGTTCAATAAGAAAGGTGGTGAGAAAAAGAAGATGGCACGGCAAAGCGCGCGAATGCTTCTTGTAAGAGCATCTACAGCCAAACTTGGCAAATCCGCCCCCCTATACGTCCACGGACGCGCCCGGACATGCCCGCGGAGGCATCCAGACGGGCCCTCATATTTCGCTCCCAGCATCCACAATTCTCAAATTTGGACTCTCAAATCCATGAAAATCCATGCACGTTGATCATACAAGCCAATGTCGTATATAAATGACAAATGTTGGTACCGAACATAAATAGATTTTACATAAAATTTATTTTAAGTGCACTCAATCATCAGCTCTTTGGTTTCCATTGTAGGTCCACATATGCTCTACAAGATCATTGAGTAGCTGCACGTGCACCTAATGATCTCTAAGATTCTGATCCATCTGCAGAAATCTCATAAGCTGAGTTGCATCTTGATTTTCTGGGATTTCAACTTGTTCTCTGGTGCTTCAAAATTATTGGTTTGGGCTACACCTTCACCCTCATCCTCGACAATCATATTGTACAAAATAACACAACATGTCACGACCTGCCACAAAGTTTCAAATTCCCACATAATTGCAGCCCCATGAACAATTCCCCAACGAGCTTGAAGCACTCCAAATACCCACTCCACATCCTTCCTAGCCGCTTCCTTCATTGTTGCAAAATGGCTCTATTTCCTGCCATGTGGTTTGGATATGGTCTTCACAAACACCGCATAAAAGTGGCTCTATTTCCTGCCATGTGGTTTGGGTATGGTCTTCACAAACACCGCCCACTGAGGTTAATGTCATCAGCAAGATAGTATCCCATGGTGTAGTCTTGGCCGTTGACGGTGTAGTTGCACGACAGTGATTCCCCATTGCAAAGCCTCCTGAACACTGGAGATCTTTGAAGCACGTTAATGTCGTTGTGAGAACCCGACATTCCAAAGAAAGCATGCCAAATCCATAAGTCATGTGCCGCCACCGCTTTTAGTATAATGGTGGCCTCTTTGGTGTGACCTTGATACATTCCTCGCAAATCTTTGGGGTAGTTTTTCCATTGTCAATTCATGTAATCAATTGATTCGAGCATTCCCGGAAACCCACTAGCCTCTCCAATAACCAACAACTTCTCCCTATCCTACGTAATTGGTTCTCTGAGATACTCAGCTCCAAACACCTACACCACGGCGGGGCAAACTTGACAGTAGTCTTCACACATGTGCTCTCCCCCATCCTAACCATCTCACCACTGGCATCTGCGTCAGTACCAAGTGCGAGCATTCTCAGAGCAGCCATGCAATTCTGCTTGGCAGAGAAAGAAAGTTGACAGCAGCAATCCCTTGTGAGCTTGATGTAGTCATCATTTTCCTCCACTCCCTCCACAATGCGCAAAAACAATGGTTTCAAATGCGAAAACGGCGACGAAACCATGGACCATCGTGGAAAGTAGGCTTCGGAGCAAAGCAGCCCCTCTGTAGCAACCATGCTCCGAACACCCTATCTCGATCGATCATTCTTCTCCTTTTGATTGAGCCCTCGAAGTTGAGAATATGCTCCACTTGCCGGTCCATTTCCTCTTGCATGCTCATGAGCATGATCATATCCACTTCTTCACCCGAATCCGAGGAATCAAAGAACTCATCTTCGGTCATTTGATCAAGCTCCATCGGTCCATACTCCTCATCCTACGAAGCATCGGAACCCATTGTTTTTCCTAATAAAATCACCACAAAATCAGTCAGACAATGTGTTTAGCACGTCAAGCGCAAGGCGGAGCCAGAGAGTTGCCGGACACACCACGGTGGCATCCGGGCCAGCGACGACATCCCCTGCGGCTAGGAATGGCTGCAGAGCGCGCGCGGTGGCAGAGCTGCGAGACAAGCGTCGCAGAGGAGGAAGCAAAGAGGATAGAGCAAATGGATCCGGCAGGTCTAGGATGGATTTGGTGCAATTTGCAGTGGGATTGGCTGTCGGGTCCGACATGGCGGGCAGGCCCGGGCGCCCCTATATATCCGCCCCATACTTGGGCTGGATACGAGCGGTGTCGGTCAGCCCGGGCATTGGAGGCGCCCAACTGGGTCGATTTTTTGTGACCGGTCACTAACCGATCAGCCCGCCCGAGCATTTGAGGGTGATTTGGGGCACCCAACTGTAGATGCTCTAAGGTACATATGCATGCATGTATTCATGCCTTGATGGTTAAGGGCGTGCTTAGCAATTTTTAAGATAAAAATGACTACGTTACAAGTAAAATGGACATACTTAGTAAGAAATATGGCTCCTATACAAGAAAAATAACAACTTGTATCGTTGTTTGTCTCAAGAAATATAAATATATATATTACTTTGGTTTATTCGGTAAACCGTTCGGTTTTTCAGCATATACCATAAAAATGAAATTCAAAACGGTATGGAAAGTTTATATATACCATACCTAAAAAAAACCATAAAATTGCTTCGGTGCTGTTTATTTTCGGTATGGTTTTTCGGTTTGGATTTAAAATGCACAGAGTGACTGTACTATGAGTTCCCTTCTTCAGTCGTTCTTCTTCGTCATCTATAGTTATAATTGGTTGTTCCTGTTTCCGTGATAGATTGTTTATGTGTTATGTGATTTTTGTTGTCAAAGTTACTGCATTGGAATTGTCCATGTTAATGCCTTTGGTTAAATTATGTGAATGTCACTGCATTGGAAGATATCTATTGTCACTTCTTCCACAATAGTTTTTGCAGATCATAAGGGAGAGGAAGGAGCACCTAAGAATAATAGGCATGGGAGGTATCGAGAAAATTCGGAAACAAATGTTGGACCCTAGTTGTAGAGAGACACACTAGTTTAGGCCTTTGTCCATGTTCCCACGTCCAATGCTCTTAAATGCTCATGTTCTTCCGCTTCCACTTGCCTTCATGTCCCCATTATCTAAACCTAAATGTACACATTTGTTTAGTAAATTGCGCAAGCAGGTAGGAAAAGGAAGGAATATCTAAGAGTAATAGGCATGAGAGGCATCGGGAAAATACAAAACAGTCTTGGCCCCTAAATTTAGAGGCCAAGAAGTCTAGGATTTCCTCCATGTTCCCACGCCCACTGCTCTGAGGTACTCATGTCTTCCTTTTCTTTACTCGCTTTCAATACCTCATTACCTAAATATTACATACGTAAATTTATTCTAAGCTTTCAACACGGAAACGTTTTCCTGAGGTAAAAGGAAGGGGAAGGAGAACCTAAGAATAGTAGGAATGGGAGACATGGGGAAACACTAAGATAGATATCCACCTCTGATTCTAAGGCGTAGACAGATAGCTCAGGGTTTCCTCTGTGTACCCATTCTCACTACTCTTAGACTATTTATTCCTCTTCCTAGCTCACCTTGATAGAGTATGATTCTAAAAATTCAAGAGGAAGAAGCTTGAACTCATGAGGTATATATAGGCCTCTTAAGAAGGGCTCTACTATAAACGGTGCTAAATCTTGTGAGTAGAATGTTGAAATCAATGAAAACACACACATATCTACATGGCACACCATGCTGTATCAATGAATGACATTGGCCATCGAACATCTATTGCTATTATGGGCACGTGGAGGGAGCATACTCGGGGATATTTTTCTCATTTACCATTAAAGAACAAAAAATATTTGTCCTTGACCCTCAAGTTGCATTTACAGGAAGTTGAAAGGCAATCAATCATACAGTCCTTCAGTATATTTTATGAGAGTAAGGTAGACGAAGGGAGAATAGTCCATGTAATGGAAGGTCACCAGAACCAAGAAAATAAATGTCACAATAACAAACCATTATGGAATGCCTGGAACTAAGGAACATATCATTGTATCAAATGATTGTCAATATATTGCATGCGATTTTTTTCGTCTGATAACTTCCTTCCTTAGTTCCAGGCATTAATGCATTTTATGCAATATGCACTTAGTACTGACAATGATAAAAGTGTAATCATTCTATAGTTTTCCATATACCCTAGAGTTCTCAGTCGATCTTTACTGCCAAATATACTGACATTCCTTCAAAGCTTGTTAAAATTTGATATCTCACATTCTTACTCTACTTCACTCAGTATGTACCCTCACATGGTACAAGATTTCTCCTATATTCCGCTACCAAAGTTACTTGATATTGTTGTGCTAATAATTGGACTAATTTATCATGAATCTTAACAATTTGGAATCATGTATTGTTTTAGACATGCATATGTTATATTTGATGATTTGGTGCCAGTTGTAGTATATGCCTACATGTGATATCTACTTTCAGATGAGCTAGATTTTTTGCATTAGAGAATACGCAAGTCCATGTATCATTTCGTTCAATAGATGGAACAGTTTTACAATGCAAGTTTTTGATCCATCGCGGGGTTAAGAGGATGCATCCCCCACATATACACATTGATAACACATAATAATGGTGTCTACCAAGACCATGATGAATATTTAGATGAAATTCCAAGAGCAAGTATATGGTTGCAAGTTAAGACATTAACCCTGGCCTATTTTCCTATAATTGTTTTGTCTCCAAAACCCGTGCGATTTTTGTCTAGGAAACTGAATTCTTTACGACAACAAAAGCTTGCAAGGGTTTGATACCCATTGCCACCTTTCAATTAGCATCCTTTCCATGGGTTTGATACCCATTGCCACCTTTGGGAAAAAGGAAGGGTCTATCTACATCCGGAACTGGATCGATGGTAATCACACATGAGCGCACTGGCGGAAACCAGGCCAGTCCATCCCAGTCCTTCGTGCCAACCGAATAGAAGACGTGTGGACCGACGGGTGTTCTTATCCACCCATGTGTGATTTTGAAATAGCACACACGATTGTTTTTATATTAATGTGGAACAATGTCGCACATAGTTTATAATAGAATCTTGTGTGATAGTTGAACTCATCGCACACAATTTCATTTGCCTAATCGTGTGCAATACATCGCACACAGGTCATGTAATAAAGGTGTGTGTGATACGAAATTTATCGCACACAGTTCATTTGCGTCATTGCATGAAATATGTGCAATATTTCGCACCTAGTTTGTCCGGAATATGTGTGTGTGATGATTCCAGCTTCACACACATTTTTGTTTTCCACACATAGTTTTATTTATATATTGTACCTGATGCATTAATCACACACAATTTTTCACTTTCATGTGCGATAGGGGGATTAATAGCACTAGTCTATACTACTGGCTCCAACACCAACAACTTCCACCAACCACCATAGGCCATATCTAGCAACGGGAGGCCCGAATCTACCGCTATCAGCATCCCGACAACCAACCCGAGAAGATGAGGCCTGGCCGCGACGAGGCTCCACTATTGGGAGGACACCGGCCAGCTGGAGGTTAGGGTGGGTGGATGGACGAGGTGGACTGTAGGGAGGAACTGTGCCACACCGGGCAACTACTGGTGATTACGATATGGAGGAACCGCGGGAGTCACGAGGTCAAGGAGGAACCAAAAGGCAACTATATTATGTTGGAAGATCCTATAAACATTATAACATGCTAAGAAAGATAAATATAGAAAGAATACATACCAAATAACCGCCAACCAAGATTTCAAGTCAACTCTATAATTGACATGGAAAAAATTGTAGCATGCTCTCAACTCTCAAGAACAATTGTTAGTTTGTCAAAAGATTGATATGTTAGCTACGTGAAGGTTTGTCTTCTTAAGTGGTTGTTAGTTATGTCAGTCAATACTCAATAATAGTAGGACCCTGAAAGTTTTTCTCCAGAGTAGGTCCATCTAATGCTTGATCTGTGATCAGAGCTAGAACAAGTTAGCTTCAAGCACCTGAAGGCATCATCATTCATCTCGGTACTATCACCCCGAGTTGTTTTGTTTTGGGAACATGTTAGCTCACTGCTAAGAAATTGTCTGAGAGTTCTTATTTTGATGAAGAGTTAATTCATCGGGATCCAGCCTATAAGTTACTCTAGTTATCATAAAATATTACAATTCTTACATGTTAGTGCTATGTTTTCATATTCCCTTCCATGATTTGTCCCAACTCTCGTTTAGAGCTTGTGTATTACTTGCTGTCTTAGCATCAAGTAGCTCTAGAGCATCAATGTCAAAATATCTTCATAGTATACTTATATGTGCATTTATCTTGTGTCAATGTTCATTCATACTGCATAGGCACCACACTTGCTTACAATCAACGTTAGACTGTGCCCTTGCATATGTGCTAACGTCAAATACATTATGCCTTTTTCTTAAAAAAGTATCTCATTAGGGATGGCTATATTTCCCTTTTGTACATAACAATTTGAAATTTTTATAGAAGTACTATATGGGAAGAAATTCCTACAGGTTCAGTTGAAAAACAAATAGGGTTGACTACAGGTTGGCATCTTACCCATCCTATAATTTATTCACTATTTCATATATTACCAAGATACGGCGTTGCCATTCATGAGTCATTGTGCCACTGGTTAATAGCTACTAACTCAAGTTAGGCCCTTCCGAGTGCTCCATGTTGGACAGGTGCTAAGCATGCCACATAAGCCAAAAAGTTACATGGCATAACAATTAAAGAGGAGAGAGAGCACTTTGGTGATCCCAAGAAGAACCAATACCAAGCGCGTGAACCTAGGCAAACCACTTAAATGAAAGAAGCTGACCAATGCATGAAAGAGTTTAGGTGCTAAATCATTTCATAAAGTGGGCTTAGCAACAACAAGTTAAGCACCTATGCATTGGAGAGTTGAGTTGCTAAGCTATTTATGCATTTAGCACCTCATCTAAGCACCTTTGCATTGGAAGAGGTCTTATTGATCTAGGAATAGATACGCAGGGCTTCGAGCATGCCAATGAATAAATAACACCTAATGCTTACTTTCCATACTACTATAAAAGAGCGACAAACCAACTGAACCCTGAAAGTTGAAACTGCCTTTTATTCAATGGGCCAAGTAATCATGCAATCCAAAAAGGTCAACTCAACAATGAAGTTGTCTCTTGTTTGTCTGCCAAGGATATTGTGCAAGAGAATAATAAAACCTCGGCAACTAATTTTAGATGGAATTTTTTGTGCTTTCCACGGTTCTCATGATCACTGCTTGTCTGCTTGTAGACCCTTTGTCTTTTCATCTTCCCGATTCATCCTCAAAGCCATACACTATTGGAATTTGCTTGTACGTCGGGTGCAAGACGCTTTGCCGAGACCCAAATCTCGGGCACTCGACAACCTTACATATGCCGAGAGCCGCACTCGGCAACAGTGGGTTCACGGCAACTAGCCCATGTTGCCGTGAGAGGCTCCCGGCAAAGAGGCTACACCCAGCAAACACTACGTACGCCGAGAGCTACACACGGCAAAGAATAGCAACGTGGCATGCTCATTCGCACCTGACGGTGCTGTCAGTTTCTTTAGACTTTACCAAGAGCCGAATATCGACAATCGGTAAAGGCTTTTGATGACTTCTATTTTCCTTTTTATTTGGGTGTGATTTTTGGCCTCTATTTTTGTGTATATTTAATACCTTTTAATGACTAAAGTGTCAAAATACCATGACTTTTGATGACTTATGTTTTGGGTGAGATTTTTTCCGAATCTCAACTTCTAATTAATTAAGCACCACTCTCTCCGTTCCTTTATGTAAGGTGTATTATTTATGCCACGGTGACCAAGGCAAGTAAATCAATTAGGCCAGATAGAAAGAGGTACTTGCAACAGGGAGAAACATTATTACCGAGCACCGCTACAAACGTAGAGAAGACCCCTAGAGCAAGGGTTAGGACCTATACCGAGAGGGTTATCGGTACATGCAGCTATTACCGACAGTCGTAACATGGATAAGTGGGTATTCACTCGATGCCGGTCAATGCGGTAAACCGAGTGTAACAGTCAAAGTAAGGTGCTTTGCCAATCATGTATGAAAACTAAAGGCTGAAAACAGCAACAGGGGATGTAGGTGGTCTAGGGTTTGGGCCTTTACCGAGAGTGACTCTCAATAAAGTATAGTGTTACCGAGGGTCGCTCTCGGTAAAGGTCCTAAACCTAGATCTAGGTTTAGGACTGACCTGTGAGGGGATGGCCTCAGATTGGTCCAATGTCTCGCACTGACCTGTAGTAACACGTACAAGCAGGTATTCACCGTACCCTACCCCCTCTCGGTGCGGGTCAACGCCGTACACCGCCGGGCCACCGGATGACCTCTCCGCCGGGAAGCCACACGAGGGGGGTTCGACAGCCGCCCCAACATGCGTGTGGCCTGGGAATACGTACGAAAGGGTGTTGTGATGTCTGAATAACCAGTGCACAACACTGACGTGGAAGATGCCTCACGTACGGGACACACGGGCGGGAACGTCGATCACTAGATGCGTGCCGTCCCCTAGATCGAGCCGACGGTGGGCGATCATGGGAGGGGATGGCCCCAACTTGGTCTGATGCTTCACACTGACTTGTAATAACACCGACAAGCAGGTATTCACCGAGCCATACCCCCTCTCGGTGCCGGTCAATGCCGTAGACCGCCCGGGCCACCGCATGGGCGCACGGCCGTAACATGCCCTTCTCGGTAAAGAGTAACGGTCAAAGTAAGGTGCTTTGCCAATCACGTATGAAAACTAAAGGCCGAAAACAACAACAGGGGATGTAGGTGGTCTAGGGTTTAGGCCTTTACCGAGAGCAACCCTCGGTAAAGGCCATTTACTGAGAGTGGCTCTCGGTAAAGTATAGTGTTACCGAGGGTCGCTCTCGGTAAAGGTCCTAAACCTAGATCTAGGTTTAGGACTGACCTGTGAGGGAATGGCCTTAGATTGGTCCGATGCCTCGCACTGACCTGTAGTAACACGTACAAGCAGGTATTCACCGTGCCCTACCCCCTCTCGGTGCCGGTCAACGCCATACACCGCCGGGGCCATCGGATGACCTCTTGAACGGGAAGCCACACGAGGGGGGTTCAACAGCCGCCCCAACATGCGTGTGGCTTGGGAATACGTACGAAAGGGTGGTGTGGTGTCTGAATAACTGATGGGCCTCGAACCCCTCGTTGGTTACCCCAAGTGGAAGGTGTAAGATGCAGTAAGTAGAAGTGTTTTCCCCTAGCAAAGATGCCAAGGATCGAATCCCCAGAGACTCCTAGGTTCAACAGGTAGGTGTCAACTGCTAACGGCGCAATTAGCAATCAACGTGGACCTGCACACAGATACAAATAACTTTGCTCCCAACGAGTACAGAGAGGTTGTCAATCTCTCCGGCCTTGCAGTTCACAAAGGGTTAAAAGCAATATGATAGTAGTGATAAATAGTGTTTTGCAATAGTAAATAAAATAGCGAAAAGTAAAATAGTGTATGTGATCAATGATAGTAATATGGACCGGAGTCTCATGATGTTCACTAGTGATGTGTCTCTCCCAAAAGACGATAAAACAGCTATGTGAGGTAAACAAATTACAGCTGGGCAATTGACAGGACCACGAACGCAAACCAATGCTGACTACATTGCAAGAAAGGTTGAGGTTCAAAGCATGGGCGGTACGCCAAAATAAGTAGACCGAAATCCATCAATATCTACTACTAATCATCCACCTTGAGATATCTATCCAGAACATCTCGCTGGTATTAAGTTGCGAGTCCCACCCATAGTGTAAACTCAATGCAACAGACAACTGCATTAAAAGAACTTTGCGTAAAGTAAACAATCCTTGCACCCGCGGGCACAAGCACCGTTGTTTTCCCCCTTGTGGCAACAACACATCCCCTAGACTCATGTTTCTGTCACTCAAGCTAGTCATCGAGGGGCATGAACCCACAATCGAGCATAACGTTCCCTCTTGGAGTCACTACCTACTACTTGGCCAAAGCAATAAATAAGAACGGAGAACATGCAAGAATTACTTATGAACTAAAATATAAAAGAGGTGAATCAAATATATTACTCAAGATCAATCTGAACATAATCTCATAATCCATCGGATCCCAGCAAACTCAACATAGCAACAGCATAAGGATTACATAGGTGCCTCGATCATGTAGGGCAGCTCCCGAGGACTAATTAGTGAAGCACAAGAACGGGAGGAGAACATCACATAGCTACTGGTCATGGACTCATGGTCCAAGGGAGACTACTCACGAGTCATCCGGGAGGCGTCCATGGTGGTGGAGAAGCTCCCGGTGGTGATCCTCCCCTCCGGCAGGGTGCCGGGAAAAGTTCTCCTGGTGCTCCCGATCTTGGAAGCGGCGGCGGCGGCGGAACAGAGATGGGATCGCGAAAAGAAGTCCTGTTTCGAGGGTTACGGGGAACCCTTTAAATATATGCCAAAGTAGGGCACCAGGGGGCTCTCGGGGGGCCGAGGCGCCCCCGCGGCGCGACCCGGGGGGGGGGGGGCGCCCACAGGGCGCCTAGAGCCCCTGTGGCCCCCCCAGGCTGCCCTTCGGAGGCAGTGTCGTTCCCGGATCGCTGATTTTTTATATATTTTTTCTGGATTTTTCTTGGCAGTTCTCGAAACGTGAAAACCTGAAATACAAAAACAGCCGAAAACAGAAACTGGCACTGGGGTGCACTGGATTAGTAAGTTAGTCCAAATATGATCAAAAGTGTATGGAAGTGTATGAATATCATAGCAATATCACCGAAAAGTTGCATGGAGCAAGCAGAAATTATAGATACGTTTTGGACGTATCAACATCCCCAAGCTTAATTCCTGCTCGTCCTCGAGTAGGTAAATGATAACAAGAATAATTTCTGTGGTGACATGCTATTAACCATATAGGACTTTCTCATAGGCATATGACAAAAGCTTACTGAGACAATGATTCTAAAGTAGTTAAGTTGTCTCAAGAGAAAATCACAAATGACTGAAAGTTTTACAACATGAAACTGAAACATCAAAAAGATTTGCAATGAACATGATGTGAAAATATGATCAAGTGATATCTAGCTTGCCCCCTTTAGTGATGCAAAACATAAATGCAAGGGCACCTTCAAGGTTTAAGTGATGACTAGATACAATCATTTCAGAATAAATGATATCACAATCATGCAAAAGACAATGCTACTTTGGGACAATGCACATTACACTCAGAATGACAATCATGCTCTCAGTAGTTGATGCTTGAAGTGCTAGAGCTTTTTATTTTGAAACATGGAAGCAATTGTGTCAACGGTAGTAGTACTTCATATGTGTCATGTATAAAACATCTTATAAGTTGCAAGCCTCATGCATCGAATACCAATAGTGCTCGCTCCTTGTCCTAATTAGCTCGGATCCCCATGGGTTATCATTGCATTGCATATGTTTTAACCAAGTGTCACAAAGGGGTACCTCTATGCCACCTGTACAAAGGTCCAAGGAGATAGATCGCATTTGATTTCTTGTTTTTGATAGATCTCAACTTGAGGACATCCATACCGGGACAACATAGAAAATAGATGATGGACTCCTCTTTAATGCATAAGCATATTCTCATGAGAGATTGAGGATTAAGGTCCAAGCTAAAACTTCCACCATGATGCATGGCTTTGGTTGGCGGCCCAATGTTCTTCTCTAACAATATGCATATTAATTCAACCCACGGTAAATCACCCTTACTTCAGACAAGACGAACATGCATAGCAACTCACATGATATTCAACAAAAGTGTGACAGTTGATGGCGTCCCCAGAAACATGGTTACCGCTCAGCAAGCAACTCATAAGAAATAAAATACATAAGCAACATATTCTTTACCACAATAGTTTTTAGGCTACTTTCCCATGAGCTATGTATTGCATGGTTAATTTGCTTAGTGCAGGTGGAGGTTTAGCAAAAGACTGGGAGCGACCAACTAAGAGAGCAATGACGGTCATAATCATGCAGAGCGTCAAAGCAATATTGAATCAGGCATGGTAGTTATATCGCTACTTAGAAACAAAAGATCATCAAGGCTTGACAGACTTTCTTTACAGTCTTGAATATGCGTGAGCATACGCCAAGTCAATCAAAATAAATTCTTGAAGGAAGATATTACTAAACCATACCACATCATAGGCAAACAAACCAAGTTGGTACTCCAATAACACATTGGGAACCCCCCCAGCTATTTGAGATTAACCATAAGAAAACCTGAACTACTAAGCACCATCATGAAAGTAGCATCTTTATCATAGACACATTAATCCATGCAACGGAAGCAAATTCTCTTAATAAGGTGAGCATGGTAATTAAAGAGAGTTCAAGCAACCAAGTAAATAAAAGCTCTTGAAAAGATAAGCATGAATTCTAAGAGCAAAGCACGATAGTAGCTATTAAAAGACAAAGAACACACACATCATAGATAGACATGAAAATTCTATGTAATGTTCTAGGTAGAGGTGGAGCGTGTTTCTCTCCCACATAAAGGAATGCTGGGTTCCGACTCGTTATGAAAAACTAAAAAGGAAAACTAAAAGCAAGACGCTCCAAGCATAGCACATAAAAATATAGCAGAACGAAAGACGAACTGATAATGTTGATGGAGAAGGGGATGCACGGGGGCATCCCCAAGCTTAGACGCTTGAGTCTCCTTGAATATTTCTTGGGGGTGCACGGGGGCATCCCCAAGCTTGAGCGCTTGACACTCCTGAATCTTTTTATCATCTTCCCTCGCACACTTGAAAACTCCCTTCATACATAACTCATTCATAATCTGATTAGCGAGGTTAGTACCCTTAATAAAATAATTATACCTTGCTGGAAATAAGGATATTCTTGAAGTTTTACTGTTTCTCAAGATTGCCAAAAGGTTTTTGCAAAGAAAAAGCAGGTTCTCAATTTGCAAAGTGAGGGTAAGGCAAAACAGGACAGAATCTGTGAAAAACAGAACAGCAGGCAGTAATTGACCTGTTCGGGATACTTCTGCAACTCAAATAAAAAAACTCAGAACTGACGCACGAAAGAAAATTATATAGAGAACGCTGTCGAAAAAATTCAGACCAAAAAGATGATCTGGTGATTTTATACGAATTTTTCTATCCAAGGACAGAATCTGTTTCCTGGACAGAACCTCACAACTTTTGAACTTTCTAGCAATCCGAGGCTATACTTGGCACAAATATGAAAAGCAAAGATACAATGATGATGCTACAGCAGTAAACAACATCAAGACTCAACAAAAGCAAAATTTTTATTCATGTGGGCTGCCTCCCAAAAGCGCTTTCTTTTATGCCTTTAAGCTAGGCATAATGCATAGATCAAGTTTTATCAAGAGTAAAAGAATAACTAGCCCGTACAACGGACTCAAAAGGTAACTTGACCTTATTACGAGGGAAGTGTTTCATCCCTTTCTTGAGAGGAAACTGAAATTTTATATTACCCTCTTTCATGTCAATGACAGCACCAACGGTGCGCAAAAAGGGACGTCCCAAAATAATTGGACATGAAGGATCACATTCAATATCCATAATAGTAAAATCAACGGGCACATAATTATCATTGACAACAATAAGAACATCGTCGATCCTCCCCAAAGGTTTCTTTATGGAAGAATCAACGAGACGAACACCAAAAGGACAAGAATCATAAGGTTTCAATTTAAGCATATCATATATCCTTTTGGGCATAACAGAGGTACTAGCACCAACATCACATAATGCATAACAAGAGAAGTCATTCAAATAAATTTTTATCATAGGATCCCAACCATCTTCTAGCTTTCTAGGTATGGAGGCTTCTACTCTAAGTTTCTCCTCCCTAGCTTTGATGAGAGCATTAGTGATATGCTCTGTGAAGGCAAGGTTAAGCGTGCTAGTGCGGGGATCTCTAGACATTTTGTGAAGGAAATCAATAACTTCGGTAAGAGTGCAATTATCAAAATCAAGGTCACGAGCATCAAGTAAAGTAGTAGTGGTGTCCTTAAGGCTCACCTGTTTGGTAGTTTCTATAGCATCACCATTAATAGGTCCATTGGGACCAGGAGTACATTGGGTGCTAAGAGTGTGAACATCCTCAATAACTTGGATAGTAGCAATAGTGTGGTGGGTAGGAAGGCTATTAATTCTTTCCTCTTCCTCCCTTTCTCTAGCCCATCTCTCTTTAAGCTTAGCCATCATCCTAATATTTTCATTGATTTGCACTTGAGTAGCATTAATAGGGATGACTTCCTTCTCCTTAAGAGAAGAAGTTTCAATTTTTAGCAATTTTAACTCATTGGCTAAGTGGTCTACCTTAAAAGAAAGATCATCTAATTTATGTAGTTTCTCTTCTACATTCTTATTAAAGGCTTTTTGGGTAGTGATGAAATATCTAAGCATAGTCTCTAGTTCAGTGTTGGAGTTCTTGGTACTAGGATAAGCATTGTTGTTCCCATAAGAGTTAGAGGGGAACGGTCTAGAATTGTTACCAAAGTTACTCCTATAAGCATTGTTGTTGAAATTATTTCTAGAGATAAAGTTAACATCTACTTGTTCTTGAGCAATCAAGGAATTCAAAGGAACATCACGAGGATCAACAGTAAATTGCTTCGAAAGTAGAGACATGATCAAGTCAACTTTTTCATTGAGGGAGGAAATCTCCTCGACAGAGTTTACCTTCCTACCTGTTGGAGCGCGTTCGGTGTGCCATTGGGAATAGTTGGTCATCATCTCATCGAGAAGCTTTGTGGCAGCACCAAGTGTAGTTGACATAAAGGTTCCTCCCGCGGCCGAATCTAACAAGTTTCGCGAGGTAAAGTTCAAGCCTGCATAAAAAGTTTGGATAACCATCCAAGTAGTCAAACCGTGAGTAGGGCAGTTCTTGATAAGAGACTTCATACGTTCCCAAGCTTGGGCAACGTGTTCATTATCCAATTGTTTAAAATTCATGATGTTACTTCTAAGTTGGATAATTTTAGCAGGTGGATAGTATTTTCCGATAAAAGCATCTTTGCACTTGTCCCATGAATCTATGCTATTTCTAGGCAAAGACTGAAACCAAATTTTAGCTCCTCCTCTCAAGGAGAAAGGAAAAAGCTTAAGCTTAACAATATTACCATCTATTTCTTGGTACTTTTGCATGTCACAAAGTTCTACAAAGTTGTTCAAGTGTAAAGCAGCATCATCTCCAGCACCGGAGAATTGTTCTCTCATGACTAAGTTAAGTAAAGCAGGTTTAATTTCATATGAAGGTGCTGAAGTGGCAGGTGTAGTGATAGGTGTGCTGATAAATTCATCGTTGTTGTGACTAGTGAAGTCACACAACTTGGTGTTCTCGGTGGAACCCATAGTAGCAAGCAAGCAAGATAACTATTTTTTGTGATTTTCGATAAAAGGAACTAAAGCAAATATGATAGGTAAACTAACAAGACTAAAAAGCAAAGGTAAAAGATAGCATGCAACTCCCCTATCCTGAAGAGTGGAGTCCCCGGCAACGGCGCCAGAAAATACTCCTTGATGGGTCTCGAACCCCTCGTTGGTTACCCCAAGTGGAAGGTGTAAGATGCAGTAAGTAGAAGTGTTTTCCCCTAGCAAAGATGCCAAGGATCGAATCCCCAGAGACTCCTAGGTTCAACAGGTAGGTGTCAACTGCTAACGGCGCAATTAGCAATCAACGTGGACCTGCACACAGATACAAATAACTTTGCTCCCAACGAGTACAGAGAGGTTGGTCAATCTCTCCGGCCTTGCAGTTCACAAAGGGTTAAAAGCAATATGATAGTAGTGATAAATAGTGTTTTGCAATAGTAAATAAAATAGCGAAAAGTAAAATAGTGTATGTGATCAATGATAGTAATATGAACCGGAGTCTCATGATGTTCACTAGTGATGTCTCTCTCCCAAAAGACGATAAAACAGCTATGTGAGGTAAACAAATTACAGCTGGGCAATTGACAGGACCACGAACGCAAACCAATGCTGACTACATTGCAAGAAAGGTTGAGGTTCAAAGCATGGGCGGTACGCCAAAATAAGTAGACCGAAATCCATCAATATCTACTACTAATCATCCACCTTGAGATATCTATCCAGAACATCTCGCTGGTATTAAGTTGCGAGTCCCACCCATAGTGTAAACTCAATGCAACAGACAACTGCATTAAAAGAACTTTGCGTAAAGTAGACAATCCTTGCACCCGCGGGCACAAGCACCGTTGTTTTCCCCCTTGTGGCAACAGCACATCCCCTAGACTCATGTTTCTGTCACTCAAGCTAGTCATCGAGGGGCATGAACCCACAATCGAGCATAACGTTCCCTCTTGGAGTCACTACCTACTACTTGGCCAAAGCAATAAATAAGAACGGAGAACATGCAAGAATTACTTATGAACTAAAATATAAAAGAGGTGAATCAAATATATTACCCAAGATCAATCTGAACATAATCTCATAATCCATCGGATCCCAGCAAACTCAACATAGCAACAGCATAAGGATTACATAGGTGCCTCGATCATGTAGGGCAGCTCACGAGGACTAATTAGTGAAGCACAAGAACGGGAGGAGAACATCACATAGCTACTGGTCATGGACTCATGGTCCAAGGGAGACTACTCACGAGTCATCCGGGAGGCGTCCATGGTGGTGGAGAAGCTCCCGGTGGTGATCCTCCCCTCCGGCAGGGTGCCGGGAAGAGTTCTCCTGGTGCTCCCGATCTTGGAAGCGGCGGCGGCGGCGGAACAGAGATGGGATCGCGAAAAGAAGTCCTGTTTCGAGGGTTACGGGGAACCCTTTAAATATATGCCAAAGTAGGG
>LR738713.1:753537-770998 GCA_902687465.1 Secale cereale | reverse complement strand
CCCCCCCCCCCCCATTATGAGCGAGCATAATTCCCTACTAGCATTGTTTGGTCGGCGCACTCCTAGTAGGACGTCGCTGGTAAGAGGATACTAGCGGAGCATGGGTCGAACACTGCTAGTAAGGTAGAAACTAGCAGCATTCGATGAGCACGTGCCGCTGTTAGGTTACGATCTAGCAGCATTCGTCTTCCGCGGAGGATGCGAAGGGACCATGGCAAACCGACATGACAACCTTATCGGCACGCATGACTATCCAGTATGCCACACATGTCGCACAACCGACTAACTGGGCATCCGCATAGCCGCCTAAACCAGCGTTCGCATGGCCAGCTGAACGGGCGGCGCACAGCTGACTAGACGCAGAGCCGGTGCACAACTGGCTAGATGCAAAGCCGGAGCAAGCGGTGCTCACTCCACACATGTGCCCGCGAGGGGACGACGATATATGCGTAAACAAGCCCCAGGCACCAGTCGGCGATGCGACTACAACGAACCCCTACCCATTGCGACTGGACCAGCCAGGCACGGGGCGTACACGCCGCCAGGTGGGCACATGCATGGCTTCACGCGCAAGAAAAGCGCGATCCCTCACCCGCGGGCACGACGGGAACCGCCCAATGGCGGTGGCCCTGGGCGTGCTGGATGGTCCACCCGTCATGGACCGCCCGGCCGCGTCGCCTGGGTCTGTGCCATCCGTGCGGATCAGACGGCTTGGAGCACTCCCCAAGTATCCCCCACGGCGTGCCGCCGAGCAATGGACGGCTCGGACGTGCTCTTCGCCGGCCGAGAGCCCATGGAGGCGGGTACATCAGCATCCTTTATAGGAGTATAATAATTAAAAGTACATTACGGGTCAACCATAAAAAAGAGAAATAGACTAGAAAATCCTACAAAAATCAGTAACATCTAACAGTCTATTTTTTTTTAATTTCCAACTGTCTATTTGACACATCAGTAAATCACGACCAACTGCTCTTACTAATAGAAATAGAAATTTGAGCCAATTACCCACCTTTGCCATTATGTAACATAAAACCTTTTTGTTTTTCTCTTCCCATTACAACTACTTTAACAACGTGTTTGTTTGGAGGGAGTTGCCGATGGGGAATGGGAGTTTAAGTCTGTGGTAATTAATTTCCTTTGATTGGCTCAGGTACATGGGAGTTAGGAAGGCCAAACTCTTGTCTTATGGGGGCCGACTGATCTTGATCAATTCCGTCCTAAGCAACATGGTTTTATATATGTTGTCATTCTTCCACCTGCCGAAAGGGGCTCTACAGCGGCTTGATTACTTTAGCTCCAGATTTTTTTGGCAGTCTGACAACGAAACCAAAAAATATCGACTTGCTAGGTGGAGCGTATTATGCAGACCTAAAAGTCAGGGGGGTCTGGGTATCCCAGACCTTGAGATTAAAAACATTGCTCTTCTCAGCAAGTGGGTTTATAAATTACTCACTGAGAATGGAGTATGGCAGGAAATCATTCGCAATAAATATGTGGGATCCAATTCCATTTCTCAAATTCATTGGAAGCCTGGGGATTCGCATTTTTGGAGTGGTGTCATGAAGGCCAAGGAATTCTTCTTCCAATTTGGGACCTTCTCGGTTAGGGATGGTTCTCAGATTCGTTTCTGGGAAGATACCTGGTTAGGGAACAACTCACTAATGGTGCAATATCCAAGCTTGTACCGGATTGTTAGACATAAATTCGTCACGATCAAACAAGTCCTTGGACAAGAAAACCCCGATATTTCTTTTCGTAGGGATCTTTTGGGCACTCGTCTGGCAGCATGGAATGAGTTACTCACTCGCCTGGAGGACATTCAACTGTCAGATGAGCCGGACACTTTTCGATGGAACTTGCATCAGAATGGCAGATTTTCGGTCAAATCCATGTATGATGCAATGGTTCATTGTGATGTTCCAGTTGATAATAGGAAATTGTGGAAGCTAAAAATTCCTCTAAGAGTGAAGATTTTCCTCTGGTTTCTAAACAAAGGAGTCATCCTAACCAGAGATAACCTGGCACGACGAAACTGGCATGGGTCCAAGACATGTGTCTTTTGCCAACATGACGAGTCTATTAAACACTTATTTTTCGAGTGTAAGTTTGCTCGGACAGTTTGGGACATGGTCCAAGTAGCTTCGAATTTATACCCACCACGCAGTGCACGGAATATATTCGGCAACTGGTTGTGCGGTATTGATAAACAATTTTCTGCACATATTCTTGTGGGAGCGGCTGCCTTATGCTGGGCAATGTGGCTTACCAGGAATGATGTGATTTTTAACAATAAATGTGTTTCTTCTCCTATGCAGGTTATCCATGTTTGTACACATTGGCTCCGTACGTGGTCTATCCTGCAGAAGCCGGAGGACAGGGACCTTTTTATGATGGCGTCTACACGGCTGGAGCGTACGGCCAGGGAGGTTTTCTACCCCCATGGATGGCGGTGTGATTTACGGATAGGGTCTACCGCTTCTTAGGCTGGACATGATTTATTGCTTGGCTTTGTATCAATTTTTTTTTATTTAAGGTTGCTCTCGACTTTTTGGCTGTGTGCATCTAGCTATGCAGAGGCCGGACTTTCTTTCAATACGATTGTATCACCTCGATATATCTATTTAATGAAAAGTCCTTTATCGAAAAAAACATGGGAGTTAGGATGGGAAGAGGAAGGGGAATTAAGAGGTCCAACTCTCTTCAATCTCTTCCCTGGGAGGACCAGGTAATTAAGCGTGGGAGTGGGAATTGACTTAAAAGAAAAAACTGTTCGCTCATATCCTGTTATTTAACGGCTGATGAAGTGCTCATTTTTCTTATCCAAACTTCTGTATCGTCAACAATTCTCAGTCCTATAACTCCTTGTACAATTCCCACCGATAATTATTGCCATACACCAAACATGGGATTGGGACTAATAATCTACTTCCCAAGTCTAATTTCTTCACAAACTCCCCCTCGTGAACTCCCATGCCCAATCCCTCAAGCTGCCAAACACGCTATAAAAAAAATCTACCAAAAACCTTAACTATATAAAAAAAATACCGTGCCACTGTTAAAATAAAATAAAAGTTTCCGCTTCCTTCTTGATGTGGCTCTGTGATCTGCAGATGACGCCCTTGTGATGTCCTTAATGCACACAACCACCAACCTCTCCTGATTCTCTACTTCCCACCCGATCACATACTGGCTTCGTCGATCTTCCGGAATTGTCAGGAGTTTTAATCTGAAAAGTTGTGACAAACTTTTTTTTTTCTGTTTCTCCCAAATAAAAGAACATTTGAACTTGAAACTTTGCAGATCAACATCACACTACTACACAAGAAAATAGGAAAAAGGAAGGAGTACCTAAGAACAATAGGCATGGGAGGCATCAGGAAAACATAAAACAACCTTTGCCCCTAAATTAAGTGGCCAAGAAATCTAGGCTTTCCTCCATGTTCCCATGCCCACCGCTCTGAGATACTCATGGCTTCTTTTTCCCTATTCTCCCTCAAGGCCTCACGATTTAAGCTTTACAATTTACTAAGCTTTCGTCATGGAAACACTTCCTCGTGAGGTTAAGGGAAGGGGAAGGAGAGCCAAAGAACAATTGGAATGGGAAGGCAAGGAGAAACACTGACAAAGATATCCACCTCTGTTTCTAGAGTATCCTCCATGTTCCCATTCTCTCCGCTCTTTGACTATTTCTTCCTCTTCCTAGCTCACATTGAAGGAGTATTACACAGGAAGAAGCTTGAACTTGTGAGGTATATATAGGCCTCTTATGAAGTGCTCTAGAGTGTAAACTGTGCTCAACCTTGTAAGGGGAATGCTGAAATCAATGAAAACACATGCATATTCTCCATAGTGTATCATTGAATGACACTGGGCCATGTAACATTTATTGCTAATATGGGCCCATGGAGGGAGGATTTTCGGAGATCTTTTTATCATGCATAGCTTAAGAGAAAAAGATTTTTCATTGACCCTGAACTTGCATTTACAACAAGTTGGAAGGTAATAAACCATATGGTCCTTCAGTATATTTTCCGAGAGCAAGGTGGACCAAGAGAGAATAATGCATGTGATGAAAGATCACCAGAATCAAGGAAATAAATGTCAAAATTACAGACCACTATGGAATGCCTTGGACTAGGCACTAGTACAGGACCCCCCCCCCCCCATTTATCAGCGAGCGTAATTCCCTACTAGCATTGTTTGGTCGGCGCACTCCTAGTAGGACGTCGCTAGTAAGAGTATACTAGCGGAGCATGGGTTGAACGCTGCTGGTAAGGTAGAAACTAGCAGTGTTCGATGAGCGCATGCCGCTGTTAGGTCCCGATCTAGCAGCGTTCGTTTTCCGCAGAGGATGCGAAGGGACCATGGCAAACCGACATGACAACCTTATCGGGATGCATGACTATCCACTACGCCACACATCTCGCACAACCGACTAACTAGGCGTCCGCATAGCGGGCTAAACCGGCGTTTGCATGGCCAGCTGAACGGCCGGCGCTCAGCTGACTAGACGCAGAGCCAACGCACAACTGGCTGGATGCAAAGCCGGAACAAGCAGCGCTCACTCCACACACGTACCTGCATGGGGATAACGATATATGCGAAAACAAGCCCCATGCACCAGTCAGCGATGCGACTGCAACGAACCCTCACCCATTGCGACTGGACCAGCCCGGCGCGGGCTGTACACGCCACCAGGTGGGCACATGCATGGCTTCAGGCGCATGAAAGCGCGCGGTCCCTCACCCGCGGGCATAACGAGAACCGCCCAATGGCGGTGGCCCCGGGCATACTGGATGGTCCACCCGTCATGGACCGCCCAGCCGCGTCACCTGGGTCTGTGCCGTCCGGGTGAATCAGACGGCTCGGAGCACTCCCCTAGTATCCCCCACTGCACGCCGCCGAGCAATGGGCGGCTTGGACGTGCTCTTCGCCCGCCGAGAGCCCATGGAAGCGGGTACACCAGCATCCTTTATAGGAGTATAATAATTAAAAGTATATTATGGGCCAACCATAAAAAAGAGAAATAGAGTAGAAAATCCTACAAAAATCAGTAACATCTAACAGTCTATTTGATACATCAATAAATCACAACCAACTGCTCTTACTAATAGAAATAGAAATTTGAGCCAATTACCCACCTTTGCCATTATGTAACATACAACCTTTTTGTTTTTCTCTTCCCATTACAACTACTTAAATAAAATAAAAATCTACCAAATACCTTAACTATATAAAACTAGTCGTCAACCCATGCAACTGCACGGGCTAGTTCATTCGATAGTAACAAATGAATTTTAATAATTTTTCATGAATACTCGTTTTGAATCAAGAACTCCTCATTAGACACTATACATGTAAATATGATTCCATCCATCACAATTCGAGACATTTGATATATGAGCTATCAATATTTTTGGCATCTTCTGTTGGTGTTAGTATTTTAAAGCTACCACTACTAGGAAAAAGGCTATAGATGGGATGGATACTAATGGCGCACCAGACATGCGGTGCGCCATTAGTATATACACTAATGGCGCATCGGGCTCATGGTGCGCCATTAATATCAATTTTTTTTTCTTTTCCAAACATACTAATGGCGCATCCAGACACAGTGCGCCATTACTAGTAATGGCGCACCAGCCACAGAGTGCGCCACTACTATTGTTTTTTATTATATTTTTTTTTTTTTGCAAAACTGCTAATGGCGCACCGTGCCATAGTGCGCCATTAGTATTTTTTTTTTTGCAAAACTACTAATGGCGCACCACCAGCAGGTGCGCCATTAGTAACCTGGGTTACTAATGGCGCACTTGGAGATGGTGCGCCATTAGTAACCTGGGCACCAACAAGATATTTTGGACAGCCACTCCTACCCACTCACTTTCTCCCCACTTCATTCTCTCCACCTCCTCCTCCTCTTTGTCTCGGCTGCCTCCTCTTTGTCACCTCATTTCCACCATAGATTCATTCAAATTAAGTGGTTAAATTACCTTTTTTGATAGGTAAGTAAGGGGGAAGCTATCTTTATGTTGTTCTCCCTCCAACAATGTGCACATGCACTTTTTATGGCCTAGCTAGATCTATGTATGTTCGTGGTGTTGCATATGTTTGTGGTGTTGCATATATGTTTGTGTTTGTAGGTACCGGTATTTGAAATGCGATAGTTGCCAATATTTTGCGGGAATGTTGTTTCATTTCCGTTTCGGCGAGAATTTTGGCATTATGCATTCTTTTTGGTCATATTTTTAGGGAAAGTCATGCCAAATTTTTTCTTGGTTCTAAAATATCGTTTTGCTCTACCCCGCAGGCGACCATGGTCTGCACGATGACCGAAGGCATCGTGAATAGGTTTTTGAGCTCCGCGAAGGTCGAGATGCTTCAAAAGAACGAGACGGAGATAAGATGTCCGTGTCGAAGATGCAAGCTGAAGAGCCTTATTGCGGACCCGGATTCCGGGCAGGTGCGGGACCACCTGCTCTTGCGTGGTTTAATGGATTGCTATCGGTGGCAAGGTGATGAAGATGACTACAAAGTCGTCCATGGGGGCCGGGCAAGAAATGAGGAAGGGCAGCAAGACAACTACCGCAGCTCGGGCCGGCGAGAAGACGAAGAATCTCGAGGAGATGATCACGACGGTGATGCTGTACACAGTCATCATGTAGAAGATTCAGGACATGATGATGAGGAAGATGCCGGAGCAGACGACGGGCATGATCATGAAGATGATGATGGCGGCGGAGCAGACAACGTTGGACCATCGATGGGCTGGGTGCATGACCCTCATATTCAAGAGCTGCTTCTCAAGCAGACAGATAACGCAAGAGCTGCCGCCCGAGAGAAAGCCAAAATGGATCAACTGGAGATAGACGCGGTTACTCCATTGTATGAAGGATGCAGGCCCGAGGATACCCGCCTGAAAGTAACGCTCATGGCTCTGGATATGAAGGTAAAACACAAAATGACCAACGCATGCTTCGACGAGAACATGTCATTCTGGCACGAACATCTTCCCAGGGGGAACAAGTGCCCGACCAGTTTCGAGGAGGCGAAGAAAATCTTGTGTCCTCTAGATTCACCGCACGTGAAATACCATGTGTGCATGAACAATTACATCATTTATCGGGACGAGCACGCGGAGTCTACCATATGTCTAGTGTGCGGCGTCACTCGATACAAGAAGAGGAAGAAAGCTCCTCGAAAAGTGGTGTGGTACTTTACGATTACTCCTCGTCTGCAGCGGTATTTCGCGGACCCTAAGGTAGCAAAGCTCCTGTGTTGGCACGCGGATAGGGAGGAGAAGAAGCGAGAAGATGACGCAAATGATCCGGAGATAAATAAAAAAGACAAGATGCTGAGTCACCCTAAGGATGCGAGCCAGTGGCAAGCGTTGAACTTCGAAGACCTAGAATTTGGGAACGATCCAAGGAACATCGTGCTGGGCGTGAGCACTGATGGAGTCAATCCGTTTGGCAGCCAGAGAAGCACACATAGCACTTGGCCTGTGTTTGTGTGGATGTAGAACCTTCCCCCTGGTTGTGCATGAAGAGGAAGTACATTCACATGAGTATGCTAATTGAAGGACCGAAACAACAAGGGAACGACATCAATCTGTATCTGGGGCTGCTGAAAGAGGAGCTAGACACGCTGTGGAAAACGCCAGCCAATACGTGGGACTCCGCAGAGAAAGAATATTTCCCTATGAGAGCCGCACTGCTCACGACGGTGCACGACTATCTCGGTTACGGATATGTCGCGGGGCGGGTGGTCCACGGATTTTCTGGATGCGTCAGGTGCATGGATGACACAACGTATCGCCAGCTAGATAGAGATCCCGGGTCTTCGAAAACCGTGTTCATGGGACATCGAAGGTGGCTTCGCGACGATGACCTGTGGAGAAAACGCAAGGATCTGTTCGATGGTGAAACCGAACCCCGAAGACGCCCGCGTACGAGGAGCGGCGAGGAAATAGACGAGCTGTTGAAAAATTGGAAAGATTGCCCACTGCCGGGAAAGAAGCAAAAGGCGCCAGAGCCGGGAAAGAAGCGAAAGGCACCAGAGCCGCTGCTGAAGGTATGGAAAACGAGGTCTGTTTTCTGGGACTTGCCATACTGGAAGATCCACCGTGTGCCTCACAGCCTTGATGTCATGCATATCACGAAAAATGTGTGCGAGATACTGCTTGGTACCCTGCTCAACATGCCAGAGAGGATGAAAGATGGGCCGAAAGCAAGGGCAGACTTGAAATCAATGGGCATCAGGCAGGAGCTTCATGCTAATGATGATGATGATGATGATGATGATGATGATGATGAGGCGAAGCAGGACACTGAAAGTCGTCGCAAAGGCAAAAAGGCCAAGAAGACCGGAAATGACTACCCTCCCGCGTGCTTCACTCTAAGTCAGGAGGAGATCGAGCAGTTTTTCACCTGCCTCGTAGGAGTAAAACTTCCTTACGGATACGCGGGGAAGATAAGCAGATACCTAGACCCAGCGAAGCAGAAGTTCAGTGGGATGAAGTCTCACGACTGTCATGTGCTGATGACGCAGATACTTCCAGTTGCAATCCGTGGGATCATGGACGCGCACGTCCGTGAAATGCTATTTGGCCTATGCAACTTTTTCGACATCATCTCTCGGAAGTCGATTGGCGTGAGGCAACTCAGAAGGCTACAGGAAGAGATCGTGGTGATACTATGCGAGCTTGAGATGTATTTCCCGCCCGCATTCTTCGACGTTATGGTGCATCTGCTGGTCCGTATCGTGGACGATATCATCCAACTCGGGCTGACGTTTCTTGCACAACATGATGTCGTTCGAAAGGATGAATGGTGTCATCAAAGGATACGTTCGCAACATGTCACGTCCAGAGGGAAGCATAGCCAGGGGCTTTCTGACCGAAGAGTGCATATCCTACTGCACGAATTATCTAGGCATCCAGAACCCCGTTGGTCTGCCCGTCAACAGGCACCTCGGCAAGCTCGCTGGATGGGGTCACCCGAGGGTCGCCGCGAAATGCATGTCGACTTCAAGGGTCGACTCGCCGACTTTGAAAGAGCAAACCTAGTCGCGCTACAACACATAGACGTGGTCGATCCTTGGGTGGTAGAGCACAAAACCTTTATTGAGAAGACATACAACGACCGAGGCCAACAGAGGACTGATACGTCTCAAACATATCCACTTTTCCAAACACTTTTGATATTGTTTTGACCTCATTCTTGCATGATTTGGACTAAACTAACCCGGACTGACATTGTTTTCAGCAGAGCTGCCTGTATGGTTTATTTGTGTGCAGGAAAACGGATTTTTAAGTATCTCAAAAAAATCCACGGAAAATCAGAGAAAATCCACGCACCCGAAGGAACCAAATGCCAGAAGTGGGGCCAGAGGGGGGCCAGGGGGTGCCCAGGCGCCCTGTGGGCGCGCCCCCCCGGGTCGCGCCGGGGGGGGGGGCGCCTGGGTGGGGCCCACACCCCCTGGTGCCCTACTTTAGCCCGTATTTTAACTCCCGACGCAGAAACCCCAGATCGGAAGTTCTTTCGCAGTTTTTCGTCGCGGAGCCGCCGCCACCCTCTGTTCTTCTTCGGGAGGGCTAATCTGGAGGCTGAATTGGCCTCCGGAGAGGGGAGATCGTCGCCATCGTCATCATCATCACCACTCCATCATCCCTCCATGACTTCCCCCTTCATGTGTGAGTAATTCCCCTGCTGTAGGCGAAGGGGATGGTAGGGATTGGATGAGTTAGATCATGTAATAGTTCGTCAGATTGTTGGGGGCATGTTGCCTATCATCTACTATGGTGTTTATCATCTTTGCTACAACTTGTTATTCTTAATGCTTGACACTTAGGGCCCGAGTGCCATGATTTCAGATCTGAACCATATGTGTTTGCATGAATATATTTGTGTTCTTGATCCTATCTATGAGTTGTATGCACCTGTTACGGTTCGGAACCGACGATCCCAAAAGTGACAGCTTGGGACACCAAAGGGGATGGTCCGTAGTTTGAGGATTACATGTATCCATTGAGTTCATTGCTTTGTTCCGGTGCTCTTTGACAGGAGCACCTTAATATCCATTAGTTCCTTTTGGCCCCGTTCGTAGCGGGATGGTAGGACAAAAGATGTTGTGCAAGTTCTTATTGCAAGCACGTACAACTACCTACGGGATACATGCCTAATGTTTGATATTTGCCTAGATGATCATTACTTTTCCGTGTGCCGTGCCCCAATTTAGAATCTATCTCATCCATGCAGCGCCCAACCATCCATCTCCCTAGCCTACAGTATTTCAAACCTTGCTTGTCACTAGTTGCTACTTTTGCCATTTACTACTGCTATTTACTTTTGCTGTTTACTTTTTACTATTACTATCATCACTATCATATCACTGTTACCACTTATATTTTGTTGCAAGTTAGTATATTTCACGTGCGGTTGAATTGACAACTCAACTGTTAAAGCTTATAAATACTCTTTGGCTCCCCGTGTGTCGAATCAATAAATTGGGTTATTCTTACCCGCAAAGACTATCTCGATCCCTTACGGTTGAGGGTTATCAAGTACCGTTTTCTGGCGCCGTTGCCGGGGAGCATAGCAATATTTACAAGTCTACTTGAGGTATCCTACCTACTGCACTTTATTCACTATGGGTAAGAAAGGAGACCCCAAGGTTCCGATCTTACTATCCACTACAAGAAGAGGTACTGCTCTGAGCACTAGTGCTACGCTTGATTCACCTTCTGTCATGAGTAAGTTTGCCTCACCACCATCACATGATGCTCCTACTGAATCTGTTACTATGTCTGATACTCTTGATGATGCTTCTACTACTTTTGATGATGATATTAGTTCGCTTGGTTATGCTCTTGAGAAACAAATTGCTGCTGTTGCTGAAAAATATGGAATTAAACTTCCTGTTGCTCGCTACCCTATTGGTGAAACTTATGATTATCCCGATCTGAGTAAACTCAAAGAGAGGCTCCTTGATGATGATTACTATATGCTTGAAGAAGATCTATGCAGGGAACTGACAGAGTTTGCTGGCTCTGACCCTGAAGTTATTAAGAAAATATTTGAAAAACACTCTTTGAAAAACGAAACCGTTCCTAATCCTGAGTTTGCTACATCTCCTATATGCATTGATGATCCTGATTTTGATTTCTCTGTTGATCTCTCACTTATACCTATGGTTGAAGCTGACCCCCTTTATGGCAGAGAAAATGATGATGCTATTGCACACCTGACTAAACTCGGTGAGTTAGGTAGCCTGTTTACCACAGATGAGAAGATACAATGCTCTTATGTGATCAAGCTTCTTCCTTTCTCCTTGAAGGAGGGTGCTAAAGCATGGTATGATTCACTTCCATGCGGTTCCATTAAGAGTCCTCAGGACTTAGCTCACTCTTTTGTTGATAAGTACTTTCCTGCTCACATGCAACATGCTGCTTTACAAAGAATTTATAACTTTAAACAGTTGTAGGATGAGTGCCTCCCTAAAGCTTGGGGGAGGTACTGCGGTTTGATTCGGGCTAGACCAGGACATGAAATTCCTAAGAATGAATTAATTGATATATTCTATGCTGGTCTAACTGATGAATCTAGGTCCTATTTGGACAGTTGTGCTGGTTGTGTTTTCAGGAAAAGAACACCGGACGATTCGGAAGATCTAATGGGCAGGATTGGCAAAAACCATGAAGATTGGTCCGTCCCTGAAACACCTCCACCAACAAAGAAGAGGGGCATGTTTGTTCTAAGCCCCGAGGATATGCGAGAAGCAAAGAAGTCTATTAAAGAGAAAGGTATTAAAGCTGAAGACGTGAAGAATCTACACCCTATTGAGAAGCTGTGTGAGCCTACCACTCACCCTCCTATGGTAGAGGTACATTCTCTTTTAGATTTCAACGCAGGTGACATCCCTCATGGTAAACCTCCTGATCAATGTTTAGATGAGTTTGATAATTTTATTATGAAACAGAATCATTTTAATGAGAGGATAGAAAGTCAGTTGCATGATAATTCCCTTGCTATCAAAAAGTTGCTTGGTGTTTTAGATAGAACAGTTAATGATGTCCAATGTCTTGTGAAGCATTTTCATATGGTTCAAACTCAGCTTGATCAAATTTCTAATGTGCAAAGAGATTTGCTTGCTAACAATGCCAAACAAGATAAATTGCAGGCTTTTGGGATTAAGACCCGAGGAGGAACTAGTACTCAAGATCCTCTTTATCCAGAGGGACATCCGAAGAGAATCGAGCAAGATTCTCAAATGCAGGAAGAAGAAATTGTTGTCTCTCCAAATAAGAAGAAGAAACATAAAGAGACTGACAATTCTAATGATCCTATTGCAGATGAAGAGCCAGCTATTGATCCCAACAGTGTATCTATTTCCGATGCTGAGACTGAAGACGGTGCTGAACCTGAAGGTAAGGATAATGAGAGAAACGATCCGCCTGAAGTTCGAGAAGAAGAAGCACCTGACAAACGTAAGAGGTACACTAAAGAAGACTTCATCGCAAGAAAACATGGGAAGGAGAGAGAACCATGGGTACAAAAACCCATGCCCTTTCCAGGTAAGTCCATCAAATCTAAAGAAGAAGAGCATTACAATAAGTTTTGTGAATGGATTAAACCTCTTTTTCTTCAAATCCCTTTGACTGATGCTATTAAGTTACTTCCTTATTCAAAATATATGAAATATATTGTCACTAACAAAAGAAAAGTTCCTAATGATTCAATATCTACTATGCTTGCTAACTATTCTTTCAGTGGAAAGATTCCTGAGAAGCTCGGTGATCCAGGTATACCCACCATTCATTGCTCCATAAAGAATAATTATGTCAAAACTGCTTTATGTGATCTTGGAGCGGGAGTGAGTGTTATGTCTCTCTCTCTTTACGAGAGGCTTTGTTTAGAGAAACTAATTCCTACAGATATCTCCCTTCAGATGGCTGACAAGTCAACCGCTGTTCCGATAGGTATTTGTGAGGATGTTCCAGTAGAAGTTGCTAATTGTTTAATTCTTACTGATTTTGTTGTGCTTGACATGCCCGAGGATGGGAGCATGTCCATTATTCTTGGTAGAGCTTTTCTTAACACCGCAGGTGCTATTATTGATTGCAACAAAGGGAAGGTCACCTTCCATGTGAATGATAAAGAACACACGGTATATTTTCCAAAGAATACCGACAGGAGGCATGCCCTTAACTCTATAGAGAATATCGAGACCGTGAAAATTGGAGAATGGGACTGTCCACTACATGTGCCTCACAAATACAAAACTATCATGGTAGGGACAACGTCCATCAAGGTAAAAGTTCAGTGATTACTTCGTAGGAGGTGAGACTTTTTGCTCTATATATCGCTTGTTTGTTGGTAAGACTTGATCAACCTTACTAGTGAACGTGTTTTATATGGATAAAAAGTTGAGCTTGCTATGTTTTCATTTGTTTTTAGTGTTGTCCTACTTGCTGTACCAAGTATCTATGTTTTTGAAGCTTCACAATACTACTAACTGCTTCAAGTTTTCAGAGAGTTTCGCAGCTTTTTGAACTTCGAAATTTTTTCAAGAGTGAAGTTTTCAGAAAAATTCCAGAAAAATTATATTAAAAATTTCCACAATGGGAGAGACCCGGAAAGTCCTGGGGCCAGCCAGGGGGGCCACCAGTGGCCCAGGCGGCCAGCTGGCGCGGCCCAGCCCCTGGCCGCGCCCACAGGGCGCCTGGGGCCCACGGGACCCCCCTCCAGGTACTTCTTCTTCCCTCCTCTCTCTCTTTTTCCAGAAACCCAAGTTCTGGTCTTGTTCTTGCTGTTCTTGCTGTTATTGGAGGCGATTCTTCGATCTCTCTCTACAGCCCATCATTTGAGCTGAAATTTTGAGCAAATACTCCCTAGTATGTGACTCCTCCACCCCTCCAATTAGATTTTTGATTGGTGGCCTCATTTGTGAGTATTTAGTAGTTCTTGGTGCTGTAGAGATGAGCTTGCATGCATGTGTAGAAAGTTATTTTCCAAGTTTTGATGCAAGATTATGCCTTGGGCAAGTGAGTTGAGTAGTTTGCCTTAGCTCACTTTGTTTTAATCCTCGTTTTTGTAAATTGTAATTTTTTGTCTTCAGAAATGAGTTTATTAGGAAGGGCAAAAGGATGGCTTGAGAAGAGGAGGCCCGCACACTCCGATCGAGTCACTAGAGCCGCAGCTTCACCATCGACTGCTAGGGTGAGCTATAATGAAGATCATGTGCCCCTGGAGTTGTTGGAAGACACAAGTCCAGCACGTGCGATGACATTTCCATGTGATGAATTCATGGAAGCTGCGGGAATCAAGGATGAGTTTTATAATCTTTGTGCTAATGCAAGTTTGACACGGCTCGTCACGAGTCGTGTTACTCAGTATCAGAAACTCACCTCCAGTTTCATTAACAGTTTTAGATATAATCCTGATTCAGGTGCTATTGAGTTTAAAATTTATAATGATCTTATCACCATGACTCTGGAAAATTTTTGTGAAGTAATAGGTGTGCCAAACGTTGGGAGGACGGCAAGGATGGCCACTCAGCCCTCCGAGCTGAAAACCGTCATCAACTCTCTCTGCAGCATGGGTACGAGGGATATTCATCGGTCGAAGATCTCCAGCATCTTGTTTCCTCACCTCAGGTATTTTGCATATTACATTGCTAGAGGGGTGTTAGCTCGTGACAACACGAGCAGCATTTCTGCTCCGGATATTGCTATCCTGGCAGCAGCCCTCTCAGGGAGGTCTGATTATAATCTTGGTACCTTAATTGCTCGACGCCTTGCTATGAATGGTAACAAGGGGGACTTATATGGTGGCATTTATGCTACACTTATCTTAGAGCATCTTGGAGGCACCCGACACCCTGATGATACTCCTTTTACTTATTTAAGCTTTGATCTTGCTGCTATGAAAAGGCATAAGTTTGTTACCATGGGTTCTGAGCTTGATAACCTTGTTTATATCTTGCGTTTCGGAACTACCGCGGAACGCGAGATCCGTCTACCTGCACCTCTTTTGTTTGATTTTTCTCGCAGGAACGGATGGTCCTTTGATGTTGTCCAGTTCGATGAGTTCATGGTCCAGCATCAGTTCCATAACCCCATGGAGGGGGTTGTGCCCGACGGGGAGAGGCACGGTGAGATACCACATTTTCAGGAAGAGACCGCCACCGAGTTTGGTGAAGGGTCTTCCTCTGTTGGGCGCTCGGAACCTTCCTCGTGGGAGACTCTGAGGAGTTCGGTGTACGCGCCATCATCCTTCTACGACCCTTGGTCTCACCACCATACCCCTGGAGCAGGAGGCTCCTGGGGGCAGTAGCTGCTAACCAACTTAGGCCAAAAGCCTAAGCTTGGGGGAGTACGTGCCCTTCTCACTTTTCCATTGTATTATCCGTTTTATTCGCTTTGACCTTTTCGAAGTTTTTGCCCGTTCTTCTTTACTTCTCTCTTGCAAAAACAACAAAAAGATTTTCTTTTTATTTTGCTTTTATTCAACCTTTGAAAAAAAACCAAAAAGATTTCCTTTTCCTCTTTAGTTTGCTTTGTTTTCAGAGATCAGCTCGAGTCCGTGATGTCATTTGATTATATTTCCTACGTTCGATCGTGCAAGTGACAAGCAGTAATGACGAAGATCGACTGAAAGGAAGCAACAAGGAAGACCGGTATGAACTCTTATTGTTTCTACTTTTGTACATATGCCTGTACTTATGATCTAGAGACCAGCTTGTAGCGACATAGTGCTATGTTTACAATGCTCTTCCAGTGGTTCATGCTTTCCTTGTGGCTAGTCTCGAATAACTAGAGTATATAATGTGTTATTGAAATGATCTACATGCATCGCACTATTCATAGTCTGGTATACTAAGGTGGTATTTCCTTTAGAGAGTTTTTGGATTGACTTGGCACATGCTTACACATGTTTAAGACCAAAAAGTCTACTTTGCCTTGATGATCTTTGAATTTTAGAATAGTTATATCACTTTCATGCCCGATTCAATGTTGCTTTGTCGCTCTGCATGATTATGACCGTTATTGCTCTCTAGTTGGTCGCTTCCCAGTCTTTTGCAAAACCTCCACCCGTACTAAGCGGAATGACTGCTTGTGCATCCAAAACCTTTAAACCTGTTATGCCATATGAGTCCACTATACCTTCCTATACATGGTATTTACCTGCCATTCCTAACGAAGACTTTCATGTACCATCTCGAAATTATTCAAAAGCACTTCTCTTTTTGTGCCTATGTTTTAGCTCATGAGGAAGTAGGAGTTAATTCATGATCTCTTTAAGTTGGACAAGTTTCACCCCTGGATTGCATGTAAAATGTGCAAACCCCTAATATGAAAAGGAACTGGCATTGAGTGCGCCCGGCTCAAAAAGATAATATAACAAACAAACCCTCCTTCACGCTTTGTTCATGAGAAATCAGAAAACTTTGGCAGTGATAAACAAAGGAGATTAAGAGGATGTGATCGTCCTCATGCGGGAGCCGTTCCTCGAGACTTGTCTAGCTTAAAAAGTGATTGAGTTATCTGCTATCATTCGTTGACGAAATATGCACCTCTCAAAACATATTTACTTCTGTTTTTAAAACCAAGAGCTCTGGTACATGTTTAGTTTTTGTTTCCGATCACGGGTTTTCAACTTTGCCAATAAAAGCCACGGTTCGAGAGTCTCACCTTCTTTCTTCAAAGCACTGACTAGGAGAGCATAATTGTCATTCTGAGTGTAATGTGCATTGTCCCAAAGTATTACATTGTCTTCTGCACACTTGTGATATGATTTATTCTGAAATTCTTAGCTCTAGTCTCCTTTAAAACTCTGGAGGAGTCTCTGCATTTATGTTTAGCTTCACTCATGGAGGCTAGCGAGATACCACCTTAATATGCTCAAGCTATGTGCAATGTGATCTTGTCTTAATTTTCAGTAATATATTATTTACTCTTAACTATTTGTGACTGGTCACTTGAAAGAAGGATTGCTCCTTGCATTGTTCTCATAAGTACTGTTTTAATACTTGCTGAACTCTTTTCGTAGTACATGCTTATATACATCTAATGAAGCAAAAGAGTTTGTCAAAGTTTTCTTTGTCGCGTCTAGTTCGTTGAACTGAATTGCTTGAGGACAAGCAATATGCTAAGCTTGGGGGAGTTGATACGTCTCAAATGTATCTACTTTTCCAAACACTTTTGATATTGTTTTGACCTCATTCTTGCATGATTTGGACTAAACTAACCCGGACTGACGCTGTTTTCAGCAAAGCTGCCTGTATGGTTTATTTGTGTGCAGGAAAACGGATTTTTAAGTATCTCAGAAAAATCCACGAAAAATCAGAGAAAATCCACGCACCCGAAGGAACCAAATGCCAGAAGTGGGGCCAGAGGGGGGGCCAGGGGGTGCCCAGGCGCCCTGTGGGCGCGCCCCCCGGGCCGCGCCGGGGGGGG
>LR738713.1:740088-753477 GCA_902687465.1 Secale cereale | reverse complement strand
GGGGGGGGGGGGGCTGGGTGGGGCCCACACCCCCTGGTGCCCTACTTTAGCCCGTATTTTTACTCCCGACGCAGAAACCCCAGATCGGAAGTTCTTTCGCAGTTTTTCGTCGCTGAGCCGCCGCCACCCTCTGTTCTTCTTCGGGAGGGCTAATCTGGAGGCTGAATTGGCCTCCGGAGAGGGGAGATCGTCGCCATCGTCATCATCATCACCACTCCATCATCCCTCCATGACTTCCCCCTTCATGTGTGAGTAATTCCCCTGCTGTAGGCGAAGGGGATGGTAGGGATTGGATGAGTTAGATAATGTAATAGTTCGTCAGATTGTTGGGGGCATGTTGCCTATCATCTACTATGGTGTTTATCATCTTTGCTAAAACTTGTTATTCTTAATGCTTGACACTTAGGGCCCGAGTGCCATGATTTCGGATCTGAACCATATGTGTTTGCATGAATATATTTGTGTTCTTGATCCTATCTATGAGTTGTATGCACCTGTTACGGTTCGGAACCGGCGATCCCAAAAGTGACAGCTTGGGACAACAAAGGGGATGGTCCGTAGTTTGAGGATTACATGTATCCATTGAGTTCATTGCTTTGTTCCGGTGCTCTTTGACAGGAGCACCTTAATATCCATTAGTTCCTTTTGGCCCCGTTCCTAGCGGGATGGTAGGACAAAAGATGTTGTGCAAGTTCTTATTGCAAGCACGTACAACTACCTACGGGATACATGCCTAATGTTTGATATTTGCCTAGATGATCATTACTTTTCCGTGTGCCGTGCCCCAATTTAGAATCTATCTCATCCATGCAGCGCCCAACCATCCATCTCCCTAGCCTACAGTATTTCAAACCTTGCTTCTCACTAGTTGCTACTTTTGCCATTTACTACTGCTATTTACTTTTGCTGTTTACTTTTTACTATTACTATCATCACTATCATATCACTGTTACCACTTATCTTTTGTTGCAAGTTAGTATGTTTCAGGTGCGGTTGAATTGACAACTCAACTGTTAAAGCTTATAAATACTCTTTGGCTCCCCGTGTGTCGAATCAATAAATTGGGTTATTCCTACCCGCGAAGACTATCTCGATCCCTTACGGTTGAGGGTTATCAAGGACGGACGGAGATATAGTCAAAGAGCACAACTCATGTTTCACGCGTTGGTTCAAGCAGAAGCTTCTGTCGTACCCTTTACATGAGGATTCTTCCGCGGAAGAACAACTCATATTCGCCTTGTCACAGGGCGCCGAGCACAACCGGATGACCTATGAGGCGTACGATATCAACGGCTACACATTCTACACCGAGGCCAAGGACATGAAGAGCGATGGTTATCAGAACTCCGGGGTAACGTTGGAATCCTACACCGGTAACGACAAGGACAGATACTACGGAAGGATCGAGGAGATCTGGGAGCTGAGCTACGCTGGAGAGTCCCGATGTTCCGTGTCGGATGGGCCAAGAGCGTCCTAAAAGAAGACCAGTATTTCACCACCATGGTTATACCAAAAGCCAAATCCAAGACCGCGGGCGCAAACGTCACCGCGTAAAATGAGCTATGGGTACTGATACGTCCAAAACATATCTATAATTTCTGCTTGCTCCATGCCACTTTTGGGTGATATTGCTATGATATTCATACACTTCCATACACTTTTGATCATATTTGGGCTAACTTACTAATCCAGTGCACCCCAGTGCCAGTTTCTGTTTTCGGCTGTTTTTGTATTTCAGGTTTTCACGTTTCGAGAACTGCCCAGAAAATCCAGAAAAATTATATAAAAAATCAGCGATACGGAAACAACACTGCGTCCGAAGGGCAGCCTGGGGGGGGGGCACAGGGGCTCCAGGCGCCCTGTGGACGCGCCCCCCCTGGGCCGCGCCGGGGGGGCGCCTCGGCCCCCCGAGGACCCTCCGGTGCCCTACATTGGCATATATTTAAAGGGTTCCCCGTAACCCTCGAAACATGACTTCTTTTCGCGATCCCATCTCTGTTCCGCCGCCGCCGCCGCTTCCAAGATCGGGAGCACCAGGAGAACTCTTCCCGGCACCCTGCCGGAGGGGAGGATCACCACCGGGAGCTTCTCCACCACCATGGACGCCTCCCGGATGACTCGTGAGTAGTCTCCCTTGGACCATGAGTCCATGACCAATAGCTATGTGATGTTCTCCTCCCGTTCTTGTGCTTCACTAATTAGTCCTCGTGAGCTGCCCTACATGATCGAGGCACCTATGTAATCCTTATGCTGTTGCTATGTTGAGTTTGCTGGGATCCGATGGATTATGAGATTATGTTCAGATTGATCTTGAGTAATATATTTGATTCACCTCTTTTATATTTTAGTTCATAAGTAATTCTTGCATGTTCTCCGTTGTTATTTATTGCTTTGGCCGAGTAATAGGTAGGGACTCCAAGAGGGAATGTTATGCTCGATTGTGGGTTCATGCCCCTCGATGACTAGCTTGAGTGACAGAAACATGAGTCTAGGGGATGTGCTGTTGCCACAAGGGGGAAAACAACGGTGCTTGTGCCCGCGGGTGCAAGGATTGTTTACTTTACGCAAAGTTCTTTTAATGCAGTTGTCTGTTGCATTGAGTTTACACTATGGGTGGGACTCGCAACTTAATACCAGCGAGATGTTCTGGATAGATATCTCAAGGTGGATGATTAGTAGTAGATATTGATGGATTTCGGTCTACTTACTTTGGCGTACCGCCCATGCTTTGAACCTCAACCTTTCTTGCAATGTAGTCAGCATTGGTTTGCGTTCGTGGTCCTGTCAATTGCCCAGCTGTAATTTGTTTACCTCACATAGCTGTTTTATCGTCTTTTGGGAGAGAGACATCACTAGTGAACATCATGAGACTCCGGTCCATATTACCATCATTGATTACATACACTATTTACTTTTCGCTATTTTATTTACTATTGCAAAACAATATCTATCACTACTATCATATTGCTTTTAACCCTTTGTGAACTACAAGGCCGGAGAGATTGACAACCTCTCTGTACTCGTTGGGAGCAAAGTTATTTGTATCTGTGTGCAGGTCCACGTTGGTTGCTACTAATCTGGCGCCGTAGCAATTAACACCTACCTGTTGAACCTAGGAGTCTCTGGGGATTCGATCCTTGGCATCTTTGCTAGGGGAAAACACTTCTACTTACTGCATCTTACACCTTCCACTTGGGGTAACCAACGAGGGGTTCGAGGCCCATCAAGGAGTATTTTCTGGCGCCGTTGCCGGGGACTCCACTCTTCAGGATAGGGGAGTTGCATGCTATCTTTTACCTTTGCTTTTTAGTCTTGTTAGTTTACCTTTCATTATTTGCTTTAGTTCCTTTTTATCGAAAATCACAAAAATAGTTATCTTGCTTGCTTGCTACTATGGGTTCCACCGAGAACACCAAGTTGTGTGACTTCACTAGTCACAACAACGATGACTTTATCAGCACACCTATCACTACACCTGCCACTTCAGCACCTTCATATGAAATTAAACCTGCTTTACTGAACTTAGTTATGAAAGAACAATTCTCCGGTGCTGGAGATGATGCTGCTTTACACTTGAACAACTTTGTAGAACTTTGTGATATGCAAAAGTACCAAGAAATAGATGGTAATATTGTTAAGCTTAAGCTTTTTCCTTTCTCCTTGAGAGGAGGAGCTAAAATTTGGTTTCAGTCTTTGCCTAGAAATAACATAGATTCATGGGACAAGTGCAAAGATGCTTTTATCGGAAAATACTATCCACCTGCTAAAATTATCCAACTTAGAAGTAACATCATGAATTTTAAACAATTGGATAATGAACACGTTGCCCAAGCTTGGGAACGTATGAAGTCTCTTATCAAGAACTGCCCTACTCATGGTTTGACTACTTGGATGGTTATCCAAACTTTTTATGCAGGCTTGAACTTTACCTCGCGGAACTTGTTAGATTCGGCCGCGGGAGGAACTTTTATGTCAACTACACTTGGTGCTGCCACAAAACTTCTCGATGAGATGATGACCAACTATTCCCAATGGCACACCGAACGTGCTCCAACAGGTAGGAAGGTAAACTCTGTCGAGGAGATTTCCTCCCTCAATGAAAAAGTTGACTTGATCATGTCTCTTCTTTCGAAGCAATCTACTATTGATCCTCGTGATGTTCCTTTAAATTCTTTGATTGCTCAAGAACAAGTAGATGTTAACTTTATCTCTAGAAACAATTTTAACAACAATGCTTATAGGAGTAACTTTGGTAACAATTCTAGACCGTTCCCCTCTAACTCTTATGGGAACAACAATGCTTATTCTAGTACCAAGAACTCCAATACTGAACTAGAGACCATGCTTAGAGATTTCATCACTACCCAAAAAGCCTTTAATAAGAATGTAGAAGAGAAACTACATAAACTAGATGATCTTTCTTTTAAGGTAGACCACTTAGCCAATGAGTTAAAATTGCTAAAAATTGAAACTTCTTCCCTTAAGGAGAAGGAAGTCATCCCTATTAATGCTACTCAAGTACAAATTAATGAAAATATTAGGATGATGGCTAAGCTTAAAGAAAGATGGGCTAGAGAAAGGGAGGAAGAGGAAAGAATTAAGAGCCTTCCTACCCACCACACTGTTGCTACTATCCAAGTTATTGAGGATGTTCACACTCTTAGCACCCAATGTACTCCTGGTCCCAATGGACCTATTAATGGTGATGCTATATCAACTACCAACCAAGTGAACCTTAAGGACACCACTACTACTTTACTTGATGCTCGTGACCTTGATTTTGATAATTGCACTCTTACAGAAGTTATTGATTTCCTTCACAAAATGTCTAGAGATCCCCGCACTAGCACGCTTAACCTTGCCTTCACAGAGCATATCACTAATGCTCTTATCAAAGCTAGGGAGGAGAAACTTAGAGTAGAAGCCTCCATACCTAGAAAGCTAGAAGATGGTTGGGATCCTATGATAAAAATTTATTTGAATGACTTCTCTTGTTATGCATTATGTGATGTTGGTGCTAGTACCTCTGTTATGCCCAAAAGGATATATGATATGCTTAAATTGAAACCTTATGATTCTTGTTCTTTTGGTGTTTGTCTCGTTGATTCTTCCATAAAGAAACCTTTGGGGAGGATCGACGATGTTCTTATTGTTGTCAATGATAAATATGCGCCCGTTGATTTCACTATTATGGATATTGAATGTGATCCTTCATGTCCAATTATTTTGGGACGTCCCTTTTTGCGCACCGTTGGTGCTGTCATTGACATGAAAGAGGGTAATATAAAATTTCAGTTTCCTCTCAAGAAAGGGATGGAACACTTCCCTCGTAAGAAGGTCAAGTTACCTTTAGAGTCTGTTATACGGGCTAGCTATTCTTTTACTTTTGATAAAACTTGATTTTTGCATTATGCCTAGCTTAAAGGCATAAAAGAAAGCGCTTTTGGGAGGCAGCCCACATGAATAATTTTTTTGCTTTTGTTGTGTCTTGATGTTGTTTACTGCTGTAGCATCATCATCGTATCTTTGCTTTTCATATTTGTGCCAAGTATAGCCTCTGATTGCTAGAAAGTTCAAAAGTTGTGAGGTGCTGTCCAGGAAACAGATTCTGTCCTTGGATAGAAAAATTCGTATAAAATCACCAGATCATCTTTTTGGTCTGAATTTTTTCGACAGCGTTCTCTATATAATTTTCTTTCGTGCGTCAGTTCTGAGTTGTTTGATTTGAGTTGCAGAAGTATCCCGAACTGGTCAATTACTGCCTGCTGTTCTGTTTTTCACAGATTCTGTCCTGTTTTGCCTTACCTTCACTTTGCAAATTGAGAACTTGCTTTTTCTTTGCAAAAACCATTTGGCAATCTTGAGAAACAGTAGAACTTCAAGAATATCCTTATTTCCAGCAAGGTATAATTGTTTTATTACGGGTACTAACCTCGCTAATCAGATTATGATGAGTTATGTATGAAGGGAGTTTTCAAGTGTGCGAGGGAAGATGATAAAAAGATTCAGGAGTGTCAAGCGCTCAAGCTTGGGGATGCCCCCGTGCACCCCCAAGAAATATTCAAGGAGACTCAAGCGTCTAAGCTTGGGGATGCCCCTGTGCATCCCCTTCTCCATCAACATTATCAGTTCGTCTTTCGTTCCGCTATATTTTTATCACTTCATGTGTTATGTGCTATGCTTGGAGCGTCTGGCTTTTAGTTTTCCTTTTAGTTTTCATAACGAGTCGGAACTCAGCATTCCTTTATGTGGGAGAGAAACACGCTCCACCTCTACCTAGAACATTACATAGAATTTTCATGTCTATCTATGCTGTGTGTGTTCTTTGCCTTTTAATAGCTACTATCGTGCTCTGCTCTTAGTATTCATGCTTATCTTTTCAAGAGCTTTTATTTAGTTGGTTGCTTGAACTCTCTTTAATTACCATGCTCACCTTATTAAGAGAGTTTGCATCCGTTGCATGGGTTAATGTGTCTATGATAAAGATGCTACTTTCATGATGGTGCTTAGTAGTTCAGGTTCTTTTGGTTAATCTCGAATAGCTGCGGGGTTCCCAATGTGTCATTGGAGTACCAACTTGGTTTGTTTGCCTATGATGTGGTATGGTTTAGTAATATCTTCCTTCGAGAATTTATTTTGATTGACTTGGCGTATGCTCACGCATATTCAAGACTGTAAAGAAAGTCTGTCAAGCCTTGATGATCTTTTGTTTCTAAGTAGCGATATAACTACCATGCCTGATTCAATATTGCTTTGTCGCTCTGCATGATTATGACCGTCATTGCTCTCTTAGTTGGTCGCTCCCAGTCTTTTGCTAACCTCCACCTGCACTAAGCAAATTAACCATGCAATACATAGCTCATGGGAAAGTAGCCTAAAAACTATTGTGGTAAAGAATATGTTGCTTATGTATTTTATTTCTTATAAGTTGCTTGATGAGCGGTAACCATGTTTCTGGGGACGCCATCAACTGTCACACTTTTGTTGAATATCATGTGAGTTGCTATGCATGTTCGTCTTGTCTGAAGTAAGGGTGATTTACCGTGGGTTGAATTAATATGCATATTGTTAGAGAAGAACATTGGGCCGCCAACCAAAGCCATGCATCATGGTGGAAGTTTTAGCTTGGACCTTAATCCTCAATCTCTCACGAGAATATGCTTATGCATTAAAGAGGAGTCCATCATCTATTTTCTATGTTGTCCCGGTATGGATGTCCTCAAGTTGAGATCTATCAAAAACGAGAAATCAAATGCGATCTATCTCCTTGGACCTTTGTACAGGTGGCATAGAGGTACCCCTTTGTGACACTTGGTTAAAACATATGCAATGCAATGATAACCCATGGGGATCCGAGCTAAGTAGGACAAGGAGCGAGCACTATTAGTATTCGATGCATGAGGCTTGCAACTTATAAGATGTTTTATGCATGACACATATGAAGTACTACTACCGTTGACACAATTGCTTCCATGTTTTCAAATAAAAAGCTTTAGCACTTAACCTTTCTTTTACCTTTATTTTGAAGCACCAACTACTGAGAGCATGATTGTCATTCTGAGTGTAATGTGCATTGTCCCAAAGTAGCATTGTCTTTTGCATGATTGTGATATCGTTTATTCTGAAATGATTGTATCTAGTCATCACTTAAACCTTGAAGGTGCCCTTGCATTTATGTTTTGCATCACTAAAGGGGGCAAGCTAGATATCACTTGATCATATTTGCACATCATGTTCATTGCAAATCTTTTTGATGTTTCAGTTTCATATTGTAAAACTTTCAGTCATTTGTGATTTTCTCTTGAGACAACTTAATTACTTTAGAATCATTGTCTCAGTAAGCTTTTGTCATATGACTATGAGAAAGTCCTATATGGTTAATAGCATGTCACCACAGAAATTATTCTTGTTATCATTTACCTACTCGAGGACGAGCAGGAATTAAGCTTGGGTATGTTGATACGTCCAAAACGTATCTATAATTTCTGCTTGCTCCATGCCACTTTTGGGTGATATTGCTATGATATTCATACACTTCCATACACTTTTGATCATATTTGGACTAACTTACTACTCCAGTGCACCCCAGTGCCAGTTTCTGTTTTCGGCTGTTTTTGTATTTCAGGTTTTCACGTTTCGAGAACCGCCCAGAAAAATCCAGAAAAATTATATAAAAAATCAGCGATACAGAAACAACACTGCGTCCGAAGGGCAGCCTGGGAGGGGGGGAGGGCACAAGGGCTCCAGGCGCCCTGTGGGCGCCCCCCCCGGGCAGCGCCGGGGGGCGCCTCGGCCCCCCGAGGACCCCCCGGTGCCCTACTTTGGCATATATTTATATCGTGTCCCGAAACCCTCGAGACGGGAACCCTTTTTCGCGATCTCATCTCTGTTCTGCCGCCGCCGCCGCTTCCAAGATCGGGAGCACCAGGAGAACTCTTCCCGGCACCCTGCCGGAGGGGAGGATCACCACCGGGAGCTTCTCCACCACCATGGACGCCTCACGGATGAGTTGTGAGTAGTCTCCCTTGGACCATGGGTCCATGACCAGTAGCTATGTGATGTTCTCCTCCCGTTCTTGTGCTTCACTAATTAGTCCTCGTGAGCTGCCCTACATGATCGAGGCACATATGTAATCCTTATGTTGTTGCTATGATGAGTTTGCTGGGATCCGATGGATTGTGAGATTATGTTCAGATTGTGTTTGAGTAATATATTTGATCTACCTCTTTTATATTTATGTTCATAAGTAATTCTTGCATGTTCTCCGTTGTTATTTATTGCTTTGGCCAAGTAGTAGGTAGTGACTCCAAGAGGGAACGTTATGCTTGATTGTGGGTTCATGCCCCTCGATGACTAGCTTGAGTGACAGAAACATGAGTTTAGGGGATGTGCTGTTGCCACAAGGGGGAAATCAACGGTGCTTGTGCCCGCGTGTGCAAGGATTGTTTACTTTACGCAAAGTTTTTTTAATGCAGTTGTCTGTTGCTTTGAGTTTTCACTATGGGTGGGACTCGCAACTTAATACCAGCGAGATGTTCTGGATAGATATCTCAAGGTGGATGATTAGTAGTAGATGCAGATGGATTTCGGTCTACTTGCCTTGGCGTACCGCCCATGCTTTGAACCTCTACCTTTCTTGCAACATAGTTAGCATTGGTTTGCGCACATAATTCTGTCAATTGCCCAGCTATAATTCGTTTACCTCACATAGCTGTTTTATTGTCTTTTGGGAGAGAGACATCACTAGTGAACATCATGGGACCCCGATCCATATTACCATCATTGATCACATCCGCTATTTACTTTACGCTTTTACTTACTATTTGCAGCAATACCTATTACTATTATCACTTGCGTTTGATCCTTTGTAAACTACAAGGCCGGAGGGATTGACAACCTCTCTGTACTTGTTGGGAGCAAAGTTATTTGTATCTGTGTGCAGGTCCACGTTGATTGCTAATATCTGGCGCCGTTAGCAGTCGACACCTTCTTGTTGAAACTGGGAGTCTCAGGGGAAATCGATCCTTGGTATCTTTGCCAAGGGAAAACTTCCGCTACACTACATCTCAAACCTTCCACTTGGGGTAACCAACGAGGGGCGAGAAGCCATCAAGCAAAGTTTTCTGGCGCCTTTGCCGGGGACTCCACTCTTCAGGATAGGGGAGTTGCACGCTATCTTTTACCTTTGCTTTTTAGTCTTGTTAGTTTACCTTTCAGTTTTGCTTTAGTGTCTTTTATCAAAAATCACAAAAATAGTTATCTCATTCTTTAGTTGTCATTATGTCGGGTCCTTTTGTCTTTGACGAGGCAGAAGTTCTCACCTTTAAACAAAGAGGTGGGGAAAGTTTGAAAGATGCTTGGTATAGAATTAATGATTCTCAAAAAAGAGCCACCAAGAAGCAACCTACTACTATCCTTCTTAGAAATTTTTATGTTGGAATTACTTCTTGGAATAGGTTTATTCTAGATACTGCTATCAATGGGAATTTCCTAGAGGCCCCAGTTTGGGAGTCTCTTAGTATTATTGAAAATCTTGTTGGGAATCCCCCTGTTGTTAGCATTCAAGAAGACATCACCCTAGCTCACATTATGAAAAAACTTGAAAAGATAGAGCTAGAGATGCCAAACATTAATAAGATAAATGTGTTGGATCGTAAGATCCAAGGGAATTTGAATAGGCTTGATAGCTCCATGCATAAAATTTTCAAAACTTTGGAGACCATCAAATCCCATGACTTGGACTCTTCTAGGATAGACAAGATTGAGGAAATCTTTGATACTCTAGGAACTACTTTCTCCTCAATCAAAACCAAAAAGGTAGAAACTCCGGCAAAGAGGGAGCCTAAGTTCGTTCATGTTCCAAAGGCTCCCCGTTCTAAAAGTAATCCATCTTTTGCCAAAGGGGTTGAAACTGTAAAGACTTTGGAAGAAACACCTCTCTTTGATGAATTTATAAATGAATCTTCCCTTGACTTTTATCCTTTTGGTATTCTCCCTAGAAGTATCTCTATGAGGCCTTTATTTGAAAGTCCTCTTAAGACTAGTTGTATTATTGAAGAGCTTTTTGATGATCTTGATGATGGTTCAATTGATACAACTTGATCTCTATGCATTATGCCTAGCTAGCTTAAAGGCATAAAAGAAAGCGCTTTTGGGAGGCAGCCCACATGAATAAAATTTTGTTTTGCTTTTGTTGTGTCTTGATGTTGTTAACTACAGTAGCATCATCATTGTATCTTTGCTTTTCAATTTTGTGCCAAGTGTAGCCTCTGATTGCAAGAAAGTTCAAAAGTTGTGACGTGCTGTCCAGGAAACAGATTCTGTCCTTGGATACAAAAATTCGTATAAAATCACCAGATCATCTTTTTGGTCTGAATTTTTTCGAAAGCGTGCTCTATACAATTGTCTTTCGTGCGTCTGTTTTGAGTTTTTTGATTAGAGTTGCAGAAGTGCCCCGAAAAAATCATTTACTACCTGCTGTTCTGTTTTTCACAGATTCTGTCCTGTTTTGCCTTTCCTTCATTTTGCAAACCTTGAGCTTGCTGTTTCTTTGCAAAAACCTTTTGGCAACCTTGAGAAACAGTAGACCTTCAAGAATATCTTTATTTCCAGCAAGGAACAATTATTTTATTAAGGGTACTAACCTCGGTAATCAGATTGTGATGAGTTATGTATGAAGGGAGTTTTCAAGTGTGCGAGGGAAGATGATAAAAAGATTCAGGAGTGTCGAACGCTTAAGCTTGGGGATACCCCCATGCACCCCCAAGAAATATTCAAGGATACTCAAGCGTCTAAGCTTGGGGATGCCCCCGTGCATCCCCTTCTCCATCAACATTATCAGTTCGTCTTTCGTTCCACTATATTTTTATCACTTCATGTGTTATGTGCTATGCTTGGAGCGTCTTGCTTTTAGTTTTACTTTTTAGTTTTCTTTAGCTTTTCATAACGAGTCGGAACTCAGCTTTCTTTATGTGGGAGAGAAACACGCTCCACTTCTACCTAGAACATAACATAGAATTTTCATGTCTATCTTTGCTGTGTGTGTTCTTTGTCTTTCAATAGCTACTATCATGTTTAGCTTTTAGTTTTCATGCTTATCTTTTTAAAGAGCTTTTGTTTAGTTGGTTGCTTGAACTCTCTTTAGTAATCATGCTTTTCTTATTAAGAGAGTTTGCTTCTGTTGCATTGGTTGATATGTCTATGATAAAGATGCCACGTGCATAATGGTGCTTAGTAGTTCATGTTTTCTTATGGTTAGTCTCAAATAGCTGGGGGGTTTCCAATGTGTTATTGGAGTACCAACATGATTTGTTTGCCTATGATGTGGTATGGTTTAGTAATATCTTCCTTCAAGAATTTATTTTGATTGACTTGGCATATGCTCACGCATATTTAAGACTGTAAAGAAAGTCTGTCAAGCCTTGATGATCTTTTATTTCTGAGTAGCGATATAACTTCCATGCCTGATTCAATGTTTCTTTGTCGCTCTGCATGATTATGACCGTCGTTGCTCTCTTAGTTGGTCGCTCCCAGTCTTTTGCTAACCTCCACCTGTACTAAGCGGACTGACTGCTTGTGCATCCAAATTCTTTTAAACCAGTTATGCCATATGAGTCCACCATACCTTCCTACATGGTATTTACCTGCCATTCCTAACGAAGACTTTCATGTACCATCTCGAAATTATTCAAAAAAAATGCATTTCTATTTTGTGCCTCTGTTTTAAGTTCATGAGGAAGTAGTAGTTAATTCATGATCTTTTTAAGTTGGACAAGCTTCACCCCGGGATTGCATGTATAATGTGCAAACCCATAATACGAGAAGGAACTGGCATTGAGTGCGCCCTGCTCAAAATTAATATAACAAACAAACCCTCCTTCACGCTTTGTTCATGAGAAATCAGAAAACTTTGGCAGTGATAAACAAAGGAGATTAAGAGGATGTGATAGTCCTCATTCGAGAGCCGTTCCTCGAAACTTGTCCATCTCAAGAAGTGATTGAGTTGTCTGCTAGCATTCGTTAACGAAACATGCATATCTAAAAAATAATTATTACCTCTGTTTTTAAAACCAAGAGCTCTGGTACATGTTTTGTATTTGTTTCTGACTACGGGTTTTCAACCTTGCCAACAAAAGCCACGGTTCGAGAGTCTCCACCTTCTTTTAAAGCACCAACTACTGAGAGCATAATTGTCATTCTGAGTGTAATGTGCATTGTCCCAAAGTAGCATTGTCTTTTGCATGATTATGATATCGTTTATTTTGAAATCATTGTATCTAGTCATCACTTAAACCTTGGAGGTGCCCCTGCATTTATGTTTTGCTTCACTAAAGGGGGCAAGCGAGATATCACTTTATCATATTTGCACACCATGCTCATTACAAATCTATTTGATGTTTCAGTATCATGTTGTAAAACTTTCAGTTCTTTGTGATTTTCTCATGAGGCAACTTAATTACTACAGATTCATTGTCTCAGTAAGCTTTTGTCATGTGACTATGAAAAGTCCTATATGGTTAATAGCATGTCACCACAGAAATTATTCTTGTTATCATTTACCTACTCGTGGACGAGCAGGAATTAAGCTTGGGGATGTTGATACGTCCAAAATGTATCTATAATTTCTGCTTGCTCCATGCCTCTTTTGGGTGATATTGCTATGTTATTTATACACTTCCATACACTTTTTATCATATTTGGACTAACCTATTAACTCAGTGCACCCCAGTGCCAATTTCTGTTTTCTGCTGTTTTTGTATTTCAGGTTTTCCCATTACGAGAACTGCCAGAAAAATCCCGGAAAAATTATATAAAAAATCAGCGTTCCAGAAGCTTCCCGGCACCCGAAGTACAGCCGGAGGGGGGCCACCAGGGCTCCAGGCGCCCTGG
>LR738713.1:711535-739986 GCA_902687465.1 Secale cereale | reverse complement strand
GGGGGGGGGGGGGGGGGGCTGGGCCCCCCAGGCCTCCGCTGATGCCCCCATTTGGCATATATTTATATCGTGTCCCGAAACCCTCGAGACGGGAACCCTTTTTCGCGATCTCATCTATGTTCCGCCGCCGCCGCCGCTTCCAAGATCGGGAGCACTAGGAGAACTCTTCCCGGCACCCTGCCGGAGGGGAGGATCACCACCGGGAGCTTCTCCACCACCATGGACGCCTCCCGGATGAGTTGTGATTAGTCTCCCTTGGACCATGGGTCCATGACCAGTAGCTATGTGATGTTCTCCTCCCGTTCTTGTGCTTCACTAATTAGTCCTCGTGAGCTGCCCTACATGATCGAGGCACATATGTAATCCTTATGCTGTTGCTATGATGAGTTTGCTGGGATCCGATGGATTGTGAGATTATGTTCAGATTGTGTTTGAGTAATATATTTGATCTACCTCTTTTATATTTATGTTCGTAAGTAATTCTTGCAAGTTCTCCGTTGTTATTTATTGCTTTGGCCAAGTAGTAGGTAGTGACTCCAAGAGGGAACGTTATGCTTGATTGTGGGTTCATGCCCCTCGATGACTAGCTTGAGTGACAGAAACATGAGTCTAGGGGATGTGCTGTTGCCACAAGGGGGAAAACAACTGTGCTTGTGCCCGCGGGTGCAAAGATTGTTTACTTTACGCAAAGTTCTTTTAATGCAGTTGTCTGTTGCTTTGAGTTTACACTATGGGTGGGACTCGCAACTTAATACCAGCGAGATGTTCTGGATAGATATCTCAAGGTGGATGATTAGTAGTAGATGCAGATGTATTTCGGTCTACTTGCCTTGGCGTACCGCCCATGCTTTGAACCTCTACCTTTCTTGCAACATAGTTAGCATTGGTTTGCGCACATTAAAGGAAATATGCCCTAGAGGCAATAATAAAGATGTTATTTGTATTTCCTTATATCATGATAAATGTCTTTTATTCATGCTAGAATTGTATTAACCGGAAACTTAGTACATGTGTGGATACATAGACAAAACAGTATGTCCCTAGTATGCCTCTACTAGACTAGCTCATTGATCAAAGATGGTTATGTTTCCTAGCCATAGACATGAGTTGTCATTTGATCAACGGGATCACATCATTAGGAGAATGATGTGATGGACAAGACCCATCCGTTAGCATAGCACTTTGATCGTTCAGTTTAATTGCTATTGCTTTCTTCATGACTTATACATGTTCCTATGACTATGAGATTATGCAACTCCCGAATACCGTAGGAACACCTTGTGTGCTATCAAACGTCACAACGTAACTGGGTGATCATAAAGCTGCTCTACAGGTGTTTCCGAAAGTATTCGTGGTGTTGGCATAGATCAAGATTAGGATTTGTCACTCCGAGTGTCGGAGAGGTATCTCTGGGCCCTCTCGGTAACACACATCACAATAAGCCTTGCAAGCAAAAGACTAATGAGTTAGTCACGAGATGATGTGTTACGGAACGAGTAAAGAGACTTGCCGGTAACGAGATTGAACTAGGTATAGAGATACCGACGATCAAATCTCGGGCAAGTAACATACCGTTTGACAAAAGGAACAACGTATGTAGTTATGCGGTTCTGACCGATAAAAGATCTTCGTAGAATATGTAGGAGCCAATATGAACATCCAGGTTCCGCTATTGGTTATTGACCGGAGATGAGTCTCGGTCATGTCTACATAGTTCTCGAACCCGTAGGGTCCGCACGCTTAACGTTTGATGACGATCGGTATTATGAGTTTATGAGTATTGATGTACCGAAGGTAGTTCGGAGTCCCGGATGAGATCACGGACATGACGAGGAGTCTCGGAATGTCCGAGACATAAAGATTGACATATTGGACGGCTATATTCGGACACCGGAAGTATACCGGAAAAGTTTCGAATTTATCGGGAATGCCGGAGGGGGTTACCGGAACCCCCTACGAGAGGAGATGGTCCATAGTGGGCCTAAAGGGAAAGAGAGAGGCAGCCCATAGGGCTGGCCGGCGCCCCCACCTAGGGTTCCTAGTTGGACTAGGATTGGGGGGGGGGGGGCGCCACCTCTCCTATTCCTTTCCCCCTACTTCCTTTCGGTGAATCCTACTAGGAATAGGATTGCAATCCTATTCCTAGTAGGACTCCTTCCCTAGCCGCACCAGGAAGGGCCGGCCGGCCTCCCTCCTCTGCTCCTTTATATACGGGGGCAGGGGGGCACCCAAAGACACAAGTTGAATTGTTTTAGCCATGTGCGGTGCCCCCCTCCACAGAATCACACCTCGGTCATACCGTCGCGGAGCTTAGGCGAAGCCCTGCGCCGGTGAACACATCATATCCGTCACCACGCCGTCGTGCTGACGAAACTCTCCCGTGAAGCTCAACTGGATCAAGAGCTCGTGGGACGTCATCAAGCTGAACGTGTGCTGAACGCGGAGGTGCCGTACGTTCGGTGCTTGATCGGTTGGATCGCGAAGAAGTTCGACAACATCAACCACGTCACTTGACGCTTCCGCTCCCGGTCTACGAGGGTACGTAGACACACTCTTCCCTCTCGTTGCTATGCATCTGGTAGATAGATCTTGCGTGATCGTAGGAAAATTTTAAAATACTATGTTCCCCAACAGTGGCATCAGAGCCAGGTCTATGCGTAGATGATATGCACGAGTAGAACACAATGAGATTGTGGACGATACTAGTCATACTGCTTACCAGCATGTCATACTTTGCTTCGGCGGTATTGTGAGATGAAGCGGCCCGGACCGACATTACGCGTACGCTTACGCGAGATTGGTTTCACCGTTACGAGCACTCGTTGCTTAAAGGTGACTGGCGGGTGTCTGTCTCTCTCACTTTAGCTGAATCAAGTGTGGCTACGCCCGGTCCTTGTGAAGGTTAAAACAGCACATACTTGACGAAACATCGTTGTGGTTTTGTATACGTAGGTAAGAACGGTTCTTGCTAAGCCCGTAGCAGCCACGTAAAACTTGCAACAAACAAAGTAGAGGACGTCTAACTTGTTTTTGCAGGGCATGTTGTGATGTGATATGGTCAAGACATGATGAGTTATATGGTTTTGTATGAGATGATCATGTTTTGTAAAGTTATCGGCAACTGGCAGGAGCCATATGGTTGTCGCTTTATTGTATGAAATGCAATCGCCATGTAATTGCTTTACTTTATCACTAAGCGGTAGCGATAGTCGTGGAAGCAATAGTTGGCGAGACGACAACGATGCTACGATGAAGATCAAGGTGTCAAGCTGGTGACGAAGGTGATCATGACGGTGCTTTGAAGATGGAGATCAAAAGCACAAGATGATGATGGCCATATCATGTCACATATTTTGATTGCATGTGATGTTTATCTTATTATGCTTCTTATTTTGCTTAGAACGACGGTAGCATTATAAGATGATCCCTTACTAAATTTCAAGGTATAAGTGTTCTCCCTGAGTATGCACCGTTGCGAAAGTTCGTCGTGCCGAGACACCACGTGATGATCGGGTGTGATAAGCTCTACGTTCAAATACAACGGGTGTAAGCCAGTTTTGCACACGCAGAATACTCGGGTTAAACTTGACGAGCCTAGCATATACAGATATGGCCTCGGAACACTGGAGACCGAAAGGTCGAGCGTGAATCATATAGTAGATATGATCAACATAAGATGTTCACCATTGAAAACTACTCCATCTCACGTGATGATCGGACATGGTTTAGTTGATTTGGATCACGTGATCATTTAGATGACCAGAGGGATATCTATCTAAGTGGGAGTTCTTTAAATTAATATGATTAAATTGAACTTTAATTTATCATGAACTTAGTCCTGATCGTTTTGCATATCTATGTCGTTGTAGATCAATGGCCCATGCTACCGTTCCTTTGAATTTTAATGCATTCCTAGAGAAAGCTAAGTTGAAAGATGATGGTAGCAATTACACGGACTGGGTCCGTAACCTGAGGATTATCCTCATTGCTGCACAGAAGAATTATGTCCTTGAAGCACCGCTAGGTGACAAGCCCCCTTCCGCTGATGCAGACGCTTTGAACGTCTGGCAGTCACGGTCTGATGACTACACGATAGTTCAGTGTGCCATGCTTTACGGCTTAGAACCGGGACTTCAACGACGTTTTGAACGTCATGGAGCATATGAGATGTTCCAGGAGTTGAAGTTAATATTTCAAGCAAATGCCCGAATTGAGAAATATGAGATTTCCAATAAGTTCTACAGCTGCAAAATGGAGGAGAATAGTTCTATCAGTGAACACTTGCTCAGAATGTCTGGGTACTACAATCATATGACTCAACTTGGTTGCAAAGTTGACGAGGATAGTGTTATTGATAGAGTTCTTCAATCACTGCCACCAAGCTATAAAGGCTTCGTGATGAACTATAACATGCAAGGGATGCAAAAGACAATTCCCGAGCTCTTCGCTATGCTCAAAGCTGCGGAGGTAGAAATCAAAAAGGAGCATCAAGTGTTGATGATTAACAAGACCACTAGTTTCAAGAAAAAGGGCAAGGGAAAGAAAGGGAACTTCAAAAAGAATAGCAAGTCAGTTGCTACTTCCACGAAGAAACCCAAATCTAGAGCCAAGCCTGAAACTGAGTGCTTCTACTGCAAGGGGACTGGACACTGGAAGCGGAACTGCCCCAAGTATTTGGCGGATAAGAAGGATGGCATGATGAACAAAGGTATATGTGATATACATGTTATTGATGTGTACCTTACTAATGCTCGTAGTAGTACCTGGGTATTTGATACCGGTTCGGTTGCTAATATTTGTAACTCGAAACAGGGACTACGGATTAAACGAAGATTAGCTAAGGACGAGGTGACGATGCGCGTGGGAAACGGTTCCAAAGTCGATGTGATCGCCGTCGGCACGCTACCTCTACATCTACCTTCGGGATTAGTTTTAGACCTAAATAATTGTTATTTGGTGCCAGCGTTGAGCATGAACATTATATCTGGATCTTGTTTATTGCGAGACGGTTATTCATTTAAATCAGAGAATAATGGTTGTTCCATTTTTATGAATAATATCTTTTATGGTCATGCACCCTTAAAGAGTGGTCTATTCTTATTGGATCTCGATTGTAGTGATACACATATTCATAATATTGAAACCAAAAGATGCAAAGTTAATAATGATAGTGCAACTTATTTGTGGCACTGCCGTTTAGGTCATATTGGTGTAAAACGCATGAAGAAACTCCATAAAGATGGACTTTTGGAATCACTTGATTATGAATCACTTGGTGCTTGCGAACCATGCCTCATGGGCAAGATGACTAAAACTCCGTTCTCCGGAACTATGGAGCGAGCAACAGATTTGTTGGAAATCATACATACTGATGTATGTGGACCAATGAGTGTTGATGCTCGCGGCGGGTATCGTTATTTTCTGACCTTCACTGATGATTTGAGCAGATATGGGTATATCTACTTAATGAAACACAAGTCTGAAACATTTGAAAAGTTCAAAGAATTTCAGAGTGAAGTAGAGAATCATCGTAACAAGAAAATAAAGTTCCTACGATCTGATCGTGGAGGAGAATATTTGAGTTACGAGTTTGGTCTTCATTTGAAACAATGTGGAATAGTTTCACAACTCAAGCCACCTGGAACACCACAGCGTAATGGTGTGTCCGAACGTCGTAACCGTACTTTATTGGATATGGTGCGATCTATGATGTCTCTTACCGATTTACCACTATCGTTTTGGGGTTATGCTTTAGAGACAGCTGCATTCACGTTAAATAGGGCACCATCTAAATCCGTTGATACGACACCTTATGAACTATGGTTTGGCAAGAAACCAAAGTTGTCGTTTCTTAAAATTTGGGGCTGCGATGCTTATGTGAAAACACTTCAACCTGATAAGCTCGATCCCAAGTCGAAAAAATGTGTCTTCATAGGATACCCAAAAGAGACTGTTGGGTACACCTTCTATCACAGATCCGAAGGCAAAATATTCGTTGCTAAGAACGGATCCTTTCTAGAAAAAGAGTTTCTCTCGAAAGAAGTTAGTGGGAGGAAAGTAGAACTTGATGAGGTAATTGTACCTTCTCCCATATTGGAAAGTAGTACATCACAGGAAATTGTTCCAGTGATTCCTACACCAATTAGTGAGGAAGTTGATGATAATGATCATGAAACTTCGGATCAAGTTTCTGCTGAACGTCGTAGATCAACCAGAGTACGTTCCGCACCAGAGTGGTACGGCAACCTAGTTCTGGAAATCATGTTACTAGACCATGATGAACCTACGAACTATGAGGAAGCGATGATGAGCCCAGATTCCGCAAAATGGCTTGAAGCCATGAAATCTGAGATGGGATCCATGTATGAGAACAAAGTGTGGACTTTGGTTGACTTGCCCGATGATCGGCAAGCCATCGAAAATAAATGGATCTTCAAGAGGAAGACCGACGCAGACGGTAATATTACTGTTTACAAAGCTCGACTTGTTGCGAAAGGTTTTCGACAAGTTCAAGGAGTTGACTACGATGAGACTTTCTCACCTCTAGCGATGCTTAAGTCTGTCCGAATCATGTTAGCAATTGCCGCATTTTATGATTATGAAATCTGGCAAATGGATGTCAAAACTGCATTCCTAAATGGATATCTCAAAGAAGAGTTGTATATGATGCAACCAGAAGGTTTTGTCGATCCAAAAGGTGCTAACAAAGTATGCAAGCTCCAGCGATCCATCTATGGACTGGTGCAAGCATCTCGGAGTTGGAATATACGCTTTGATGAGGTGATCAAAGCATATGGTTTTATACAGACTTTTGGAGAAGCCTGTATTTACAAGAAAGTGAGTGGGAGCTCTGTAGCATTTCTAATATTATATGTAGATGACATATTGTTGATTGGAAATGATATAGAATTTCTGGATAGCATAAAAGGATATTTGAATAAAAGTTTTTCAATGAAAGACCTCGGTGAAGCTGCTTATATATTAGTCATCAAAATCTATAGAGATAGATCAGGACGCTTAATTGGACTTTCACAAAGCACATACCTTGACAAGATTTTGAATAAATGGATCAGTCAAAGAAAGGGTTCTTGCCTGTTTTACAAGGTATGAAGTTGAGTAAGACTCAATGCCCGACCACTGCAGAAGATAGAGAGAAAATGAAAGTCATTCCCTATGCCTCAGCCATAGGATCTATCATGTATGCAATGCTGTGTACCAGACCTGATGTGTGCCTTGCTATAAGTCTAGCAGGGAGGTACCAAAGTAATCCAGGAGTGGATCACTGGACAACGGTCAAAAACATCCTAAAGTATCTGAAAAGAACAAAGGATATGTTTCTCGTATATGGAGGTGACAAAGAGCTCGTCGTAAACGGTTACGTCGATTCTAGCTTTGACACTGATCCGGATGACTCAAAGTCACAAACCGGATATGTATTTTTATTGAACGGTGGAGCTGTCAGCTGGTGCAGTTCCAAGCAGAGCGTCGTGGCGGGATCTACGTGTGAAGCGGAATACATAGCTGCTTCGGAAGCAGCAAATGAAGGAGTTCATATCCGATCTAGGTGTAGTACCTAGTGCATCGGGTCCAATGAAAATCTTTTGTGACAACACTGGAGCCATAGCCTTGGCGAAGGAATCCAGGTTTCACAAGAGAACAAAGCACATCAAAAGACGCTTCAATTCCATCCGCGATCTAGTCAAGGAGGGAGACATAGAGATTTGCAAAATACATACGGATCTGAATATTGCAGACCCGTTGACTAAGCCTCTTCCACGGGCAAAACATGATCAACACCAAGACTCCATGGGTGTGAGGATCATCACTTTGTAATCTAGATTATTGACTCTAGTTCAAGTGGGAGACTGAAGGAAATATGCCCTAGAGGCAATAATAAAGATGTTATTTGTATTTCCTTATATCATGATAAATGTCTTTTATTCATGCTAGAATTGTATTAACCGGAAACTTAGTACATGTGTGGATACATAGACAAAACAGTATGTCCATAGTATGCCTCTACTAGACTAGCTCATTGATCAAAGATGGTTATGTTTCCTAGCCATAGACATGAGTTGTCATTTGATCAACGGGATCACATCATTAGGAGAATGATGTGATGGACAAGACCCATCCGTTAGCATAGCACTATGATCGTTTAGTTTTACTGCTATTGCTTTCTTCATGACTTATACATGTTCCTATGACTATGACTTATACCCAAAAGAGACTGTTGGGTACACCTTCTATCACAGATCCGAAGGCAAGATATTCGTTGCTAAAAATGGATCCTTTCTAGAGAAGGAGTTTCTCTCGAAAGAAGTGAGTGGGAGGAAAGTAGAACTTGATGAGGTAATAGTACCTTCTCCCGGATTGGAAAGTAGTACATCACAGAAAATTGTTCCAGTGATTCCTACACCAATCAGTGAGGAAGTTAATGATAATGATCATGAAACTTTGGATCAAGTTTCTGCTGAACGTCGTAGATCAACCAGAGTACGTTCCGCACCAGAGTGGTACGGCAACCCAGTTCTGGAAATCATGTTACTAGACCATGATGAACCTACGAACTATGAGGAAGCGATGATGAGCCCAGATTCCGCAAAATGGCTTGAAGCCATGAAATCTGAGATGGGATCCATGTATGAGAACAAAGTGTGGACTTTGGTTGACTTGCCCGATGATCGGCAGGCCATCGAAAATAAATGGATCTTCAAGAGGAAGACCGACGCAGACGGTAATGTTACTGTTTACAAAGCTCGACTTGTTGCGAAAGGTTTTCGACAAGTTCAAGGAGTTGACTACGATGAGACTTTCTCACCTGTAGCGATGCTTAAGTCTGTCCGAATCATGTTAGCAATTGCCGCATTTTATGATTATGAAATCTGGCAAATGGATGTCAAAACTGCATTCCTGAATGGATATCTTAAAGAAGAGTTGTATATGATGCAACCAGAAGGTTTTGTCAATCCAAAAGGTGCTAACAAAGTATGCAAGCTCCAGCGATCCATCTATGGACTGGTGCAAGCATCTCGGAGTTGGAATATACGCTTTGATGAGGTGATCAAAGCATATGGTTTTATACAGACTTTTGGAGAAGCCTGTATTTACAAGAAAGTGAGTGGGAGCTCTGTAGCATTTCTAATATTATATGTAGATGACATATTGTTGATTGGAAATGATATAGAATTTCTGGATAGCATAAAAGGATACTTGAATAAGAGTTTTTCAATGAAAGACCTCGGTGAAGCTGCTTATATATTAGGCATCAAGATCTATAGAGATAGATCAAGACGCTTAATTGGACTTTCACAAAGCACATACCTTGATAAGATTTTGAAGAAGTTCAAAATGGATCAGTCAAAGAAAGGGTTCTTGCCTGTATTACAAGGTATGAAGTTGAGTAAGACTCAATGCCCGACCACTGCAGAAGATAGAGAGAAAATAAAAGTCATTCCCTATGCCTCAGCCATAGGATCTATCATGTATGCGATGCTGTGTACCAGACCTGATGTGTGCCTTGCTATAAGTTTAGCAGGGAGGTACCAAAGTAATCCAGGAGTGGATCACTGGACAGCGGTCAAGAACATCCTAAAGTATCTGAAAAGGACAAAGGATATGTTTCTCGTGTATGGAGGTGACAAAGAGCTCGTCGTAAATGGTTACGTCGATTCTAGCTTTGACACTGATCCGGATGACTCTAAGTCACAAACCGGATATGTATTTTTATTGAACGGTGGAGCTGTCAGTTGGTGCAGTTCCAAGCAGAGCGTCGTGGCGGGATCTACGTGTGAAGCGGAATACATAGCTGCTTCGGAAGCAGCAAATGAAGGAGTCTGGATGAAGGAGTTCATATCCGATCTAGGTGTAGTACCTAGTGCATCGGGTCCAATGAAAATCTTTTGTGACAACACTGGAGCCATAGCCTTGGCGAAGGAATCCAGGTTTCACAAGAGAACAAAGCACATCAAAAGACGCTTCAATTCCATCCGCGATCTAGTCAAGGAGGGAGACATAGAGATTTGCAAAATACATACGGATCTGAATGTTGCAGACCCGTTGACTAAGCCTCTTTCACGGGCAAAACATGATCAGCACCAAGACTCCATGGGTGTGAGGATCATCACTTTGTAATCTAGATTATTGACTCTAGTTCAAGTGGGAGACTGAAGGAAATATGCCCTAGAGGCAATAATAAAGATGTTATTTGTATTTCCTTATATCATGATAAATGTCTTTTATTCATGCTAGAATTGTATTAACAGGAAACTTAGTACATGTGTGGATACATAGACAAAACAGTATGTCCCTAGTATGCCTCTACTAGACTAGCTCATTGATCAAAGATGGTTATGTTTCCTAGCCATAGACATGAGTTGTCATTTGATCAACGGGATCACATCATTAGGAGAATGATGTGATGGACAAGACCCATCCGTTAGCATAGCACTTTGATCGTTTAGTTTAACTGCTATTGCTTTCTTCATGACTTATACATGTTCCTATGACTATGAGATTATGCAACTCCTGAATACCGTAGGAACACCTTGTGTGCTATCAAACGTCACAACGTAACTGGGTGATCATAAAGATGCTCTACAGGTGTTTCCGAAAGTATTCGTGGTGTTGGCATAGATCAAGATTAGGATTTGTCACTCCGAGTGTCGGAGAGGAATCTCTGGGCCCTCTCGGTAACACACATCACAATAAGCCTTGCAAGCAAAAGACTAATGAGTTAGTCACGAGATGATGTGTTACGGAACGAGTAAAGAGACTTGCCGATAATGAGATTGAACTAGGTATAGAGATACCGACGATCAAATCTCGGGCAAGTAACATACCGTTTGACAAAAGGAACAACGTATGTAGTTATGCGGTTCTGACCGATAAAAGATCTTCGTAGAATATGTAGGAGCCAATATGAACATCCAGGTTCCGCTATTGGTTATTGACCGGAGATGAGTCTCGGTCATGTCTACATAGTTCTCGAACCCGTAGGGTCCGCACGCTTAACGTTTGATGACGATCGGTATTATGAGTTTATGAGTATTGATGTACCGAAGGTAGTTCGGAGTCCCGGATGAGATCACGGACATGACGAGGAGTCTCGGAATGTCCGAGACATAAAGATTGATATATTGGATGGCTATATTCGGACACCGGAAGTATACCGGAAAAGTTTCGGATTTATCGGGAATGCCGGAGGGGGTTACCGGAACCCCCTACGAGAGGGGATGGTCCATAGTGGGCCTGAAGGGAAAGAGAGAGGCAGCCCATAGGGCTGGCCGGCGCCCCCACGTAGGGTTCCTAGTTGGACTAGGATTGGGGGGGGGGGGCGCCACCTCTCCTATTCCTAGTAGGACTCCTTCCCTAGTAGGACTCCTTCCCTAGCCGCACCAGGAAGGGCCGGCCGGCCTCCCTCCCCTGCTCCTTTATATACGGGGGCAGGGGGGCACCCAAAGAAACAAGTTGAATTGTTTTAGCCGTGTGCGGTGCCCCCCTCCACAGAATCACACCTCGGTCATACCGTCGCGGAGCTTAGGCGAAGCCCTGCGCCGGTGAACACATCATATCCGTCACCACGCCGTCGTGCTGACGAAACTCTCCCGTGAAGCTCAACTGGATCAAGAGCTCGTGGGACGTCATCAAGCTGAACGTGTGCTGAACGCGGAGGTGCCGTACGTTCGGTGCTTGATCGGTTGGATCGCGAAGAAGTTCGACAACATCAACCGCGTCACTTGACGCTTCCGCTCCCGGTCTACGAGGGTACGTAGACACACTCTTCCCTCTCGTTTCTATGCATCTGGTAGATAGATCTTGCGTGATCGTAGGAAAATTTTAAAATACTACGTTCCCCAACACACATAATTCTGTCAATTGCCCAGCTGTAATTTGTTTACCTCACATAGCTGTTTTATCGTCTTTTGGGAGAGAGACATCACTAGTGAACATCATGGGACCCCGGTCCATATTACCATCATTGATCACATCCGCTATTTACTTTACGCTTTTACTTACTATTTGCAGCAATACCTATTACTATTATCACTTGCGTTTGATCCTTTGTAAACGACAAGGCCGGAGGGATTGGCAACCTCTCTGTACTCGTTGGGAGCAAAGTTATTTGTATCTGTGTGCAGGTCCACGTTGATTGCTAATATCTGGCGCCGTTAGCAGTCGACACCTTCTTGTTGAAACTGGGAGTCTCAGGGGAAATCGATCCTTGGTATCTTTGCCAAGGGAAAACTTCCGCTACACTGCATCTCAAACCTTCCACTTGGGGTAACCAACAAGGGGCGAGAAGCCATCAGGTGCCCACATGAATCTAGTGTTCACAATCATTTCATCATTTGACTTGTGTTGAACCTCATTACTTTATGAAAATGCCATCTTATATATTGAGTACAAAATGCCAAGTGTTGGATAGTGAAGTGAGCAGGCAATGTCATCTCATATATTCTGTAGAAAATTCATGTTGCCCATATGAATATATTGTCAAGATGCAAGTCAGGTAAACACCGACAAAAAAAAAAGACAACAGAACACTAACATTTGCGCAAAAGACAGTTAAGAAGGAAAATTACAATCAAAACCAAAGAATCTCCCAAGGTTGACACTTGTCACACTTGTAGCTTTCAATTGGTTCACCGAACTTTTAGCAAAAATGTTAATACCCTCTACACACATGCTGTTCTTATTCAGTCTGCAAGTTTGCATCACCAAAGCTACAACAGTTGGGTGCAGTGGCGGAGCCTCTTGGAGGTCAAAGGGGGTCACAACCCCCCCTTTCAAAAGCACAACTGTAAAATTACTAGATATACTAACCATTATGCCTAGCTCGTCAGAAGATAACCAGCAAAATACAAGAGGAAGAGAGAGGGATATAGGAAGAACCGCATAGCAGGACGATAGACGGAGATGGGAGCAGTGCATAGCGAGGCAGGAGTTGTGCCATGCCATAGCAGCAGTCACCGACGGCAGCAGCACACATCATCATACTGCTACACCGGGAGCCAGTAATGGCACCTCCATCTATTTCAATCATCAAATCATACTACTCATACTATTTTTTTTAACAAGAACAGCCAGTTCCTAGTGCTCTAGCGTAGCTGGAATTGGTAATTTACGTTGTGAATCACATAAGTTTTCATGCATATTTCATTTTTAGTTTGAAATTGGCCCCCCATTGGTTGCTTGTCACGCTCCGCCACTAGTTGGGTGGAGCAAGTGTCTGTCTCTCTTATATATTTTTTTGTCTCTCTTATATTTCACTAGATCATTGATGGCGCGCGTTGCAGCACCCCTTTTTTTTACGCTTTATTGTTAGCAATTTACACAAGTATATGAAGAAAATTAAATTGACACCAGGTTGAACTGAAAAATTATAGTGACATCCGTGTATATATGTTGGGGAGTAAAGAAGAGTTATAAATTGCATGTCCATTTCGATCCTGCCGTAGTTGGATTTTACTGTATGTTGGTAACTATATTGGTCTCTATACATGTTTCATATTTTTCCACACTAATGACTGTTCTGGGTTGTGTTTATGGTGCAGGACCAGACACCAACCCTTTATAATCGATTCTAATCAAGAAATCCAAATAAAAGTTCAACCACCCAAGAGGAACAAATCGGTATAAACAAAAATGTAATTTAATAAACATCAAGAGTGGTTTTGATGCTCACCTCAAATTATTGCTCAATATGGATATTTATGTCATGTTAACTCATGTATCAATTATGTAGCGATAAATCAAACATCAGGCCACGAACAAACTTGACAAACTGGGGATAAATAATAGAAGCATCAGGAACATAATTGCTCGCTCTTCGGATGTGGCTCTTAGTCTCTATAGCCTTTCTTGTCCTCTTCCGGACATGGATTTAGTCCTTAGGGTGTGGCTCCACGGGTTTGCCATTCTTCCCTAGCCCTCGTGCTCGCCATCCTCAACCGCATTTGCTTCACTAAGGCAACTTCCTCGGCATCATGTGTCTTGAACAATTTGGCATCTAATTACTTTTGCTTCTTTACATGAAGACATAATTGCCTTGTCAGTGTCAATAGCAAACATGTTCATCGTCATAATTAATGAAACAAGCGAAATCTGGTGCGCTCATGGAAGGCTCCTTGACATCGCATTTCTCCCGCAGAAAGTAAACAAGTATATATGATCATTAGAAGTGTGAATTTTGGAATATCAGACATATTAACCTGAATACTACAAATAATAAAGAGTGTGTGGCCATTGATGCTAGAGGGAATATATACACACTGGTAATCACATAACAACGTCGTTTTTGGCAGCTGTCGATCATGTTGCTAAGCCTACAAATGTTGGGAGCATCAATCAAGTTGTCCTTTCCTAAATTACACATTAGGAATGATGATTCACCTTGTATGGCATATTGTTTTCTGGATCACAATGCAGTAGCCTTCCTAATGAATTTTTTGCTTTTTAAAGAGCATAACTTTCAGTTACAACATGAATGACCCTTCATCTATTCAATACACATTAAGAAATTTGCTAATTGGTGTCCTTTTTAATAGATAACTCGAAATAATATCAATGCAGGCTAACTCTAAATAACTAATCTAACGGATCAAGTGTCATGTCAACTATAGATCACACAATTTCTATCTTACATGATCGGACTTCTGATATTATCAATAAGATGTAGCAGCTTGGCACGATGTTTGTAGATTGAACATGGGTTAAATCAATTAAGAAAGACTTATTTCCAAAATGCTTAACCTTATAAATAAATCAGGCCATAGTATCTCTGGACTGCTATTATATATTTTAGAAGAAATTTAGGATATCGATATTCTCCAGTAGATTATACTTGATAGTTTGCTGACCTTGCATATATGGCCATTGGTTTGCTTTTAGACTAATCTGCTGCAGAGGGACAGAAGGCAGATAGAGCATTTGGTTAGTACGGAAAGTACATAGGAGATACAGTACTACTTAGGGTCAAATAGAATATTTATAAAGCTTACATGCTGTCAAGTAGATGATCCGCTATCCTTGACTAAAGCAGGCGAGGGAGGGGGGTAGAACTTCAGATTGCAGGCTAGATTGTGTATGAATTATTGGTACCTGAAAAACAAGAGGGGGAAATAAATGTAACAAATATATTGTACTACGTTTATAAGGTTTAGAACTTCAGATGAATAGTTTAAGCAATTTACTGTTGAATCCAAATTCCAAAAATATGATGTACGTGGAATATGGGTGTGTTTGGATGGGAGCCTATAGGAGCCGAGCCAAAATTTTCGTCATTGACCAGAGCATGGCACCTGTTTGGTTGTGGACCAATAAATTGGCATGCCCGGGCTGCCAGAGCTACTCTAGTACTCCCTCCGTCCCAAAATTCTTGTCTTTGATTTGTCTAAATACGGATGTATCTAGTCACGTTTTAGTGTTAGATACTTTCCTATCTAGATAAATCTAAGACAAGAATTATGGGACGGAGGGAGTACATTTTTACGCCAAATCGTGGGCATGTTGTTGGCGGCTGAAAGGTGCGCCAACTTTTTGGCGTGCCCGCAAATTGGCTGGGCAAGTAGGGGCAGGATCCAAACTGGCCCTATGCTCTCATGTAAATAAATGGTTGGACCTCTTCACAAGAAAATTGTATCACTACATGAAGTAATATAAGGTATGATTTCTATACCCTGCAAACATGAGAACTGAATGGAGATGGGCGACACATCAGTTAATTAACTTCCAGAAGTTAAGTTCATTTATTTGTTCCTACTTGTCCACTCCCTGGAGATTAACATGTCAGATCAATACCGCTCCAAACAGGTCAAAAAATATGAATAGAAAAGTACAAAGGAACACTTTAATTACCTCGTCATTGAAGAAAGGAAGCACCCTGATGAGATTAAAAATGACATGTTTCGTAACAGTTTCTCCTAACTGACGCTTCCAAAGTGAATAAAATCCTTCCTGGCTACATTAAGTCCAACTCCAATCACCATATGTAGGCCCCTTCTTAATATATTTTCTGGCATGCAAATGGTATAACCCTACGGTTTGGCCATTCGTGCAAAGCACATGTTGAGTGCCTATGGTTCCTGCAATAAAAAAGTTGAGCGCCGAAGGGGAATCTAGGAGATGGTCCAATATAATTCAACATCAATGCCATGACCTGTGATGGAATTAAAATAGGCAAGCCAACTCCCAATTTCGTGTGTAAAATAAGCTATGTGCCGAGGTGTTGTGGAGATGGTTACACGCAGCATGATCACCCCTCTGAATCAGGTGCCAGACACGACTGTGCCAGGTTATCGCGTTGCCATCAAATGTTTTTTCCAGTGCTTTTCCGCCGAAGTACGTTGAGTCAACCATGCGAACACACATCGGAGAGGCGGATATACAGTGTCTTTGCAATCTGATTATTTTAGGGCTTCTCTTGTGCTAATGACGCCTTCAAATCAACTACTGACAAATTAATCAGAACTCAAACTCAAATCATCGGAAGAGAGCATGAGGGAGGAGCAGTGGTCGAATACCTTCGATAGCTGCTGGAACACTTTCACACGTACGGGCATCGGCACGATGGCTAGACATGGGTTCCCAACCGACGAAGGCCGGGACGGTGAAGCGCTCCCGAGCGGGGTCCCGGTCGGAAGGGAGGAAGACCAACTGAGGCAGTGATGCGTGGGCGACGAGGACGGCACCGCGATGGACTGTGAGCCGAGAGAATGGCGGCGTTGATGCCGCGAGACGGTCTGAGCTGCCGGGAAGGAGGATGGTTCGCCGCGCCCCGCCGCTCACTCCGCCTTACACAGTGCGGCTAGGTTAGGCCAGGAGTGGGAAAGGAAGGGGATGGAGCTAGGGGACGTGCGAAGAGAGAGTCGCTGACTGACCGATGGACATGGGCTTTGTGCGGAGTGGTACAACAAAAAGCCCAATGGCCCAATTTACACCAGACGTTCGAAATTGTCATCAGAGTAGCGGCCCGACACCGTTGTCGCTCGTTCCTAGCGATCGGTTCGAACGGAGGTGGGATTGAGCGCTAATCTGACGGCTGAAAACGGCTGAAAGTGATGATCCGACGACTATGAGTGCTAATGGTCTGAGAGGGCTGGAAAAGTGCGCGGTTATAATGTTTCTAAATAAATAATAAGGCCACATATACATTTATTTTTTGTTTGTTGAAGGGAATGCAAATCTGGCTCATTTTATTGAGATCATACAACAGGTGTTTCTCTTATATATGTGTTGTTATTAAAAGTGGGTAATTAACCTAACTATTCATTTTTCCTTAGGTTAATATAAAAATGTCCAGTGGGCACATATAAATTCCTTTTACCTACTGTCTTGTATATATATTTGAAAATGATTGCTGCTAGATGTTAATTTGCTGGTACTAGCTAGAATTTGGCACTGAAAAGCAAACGCAAAAGCTAATTAACTGCTGGGTAATAGCACTGGTACTAGCTAGCTGAAATATGTGTTGTTATTAACAATTGGTAATTAACCTAATTAAATGCTGGTACTAGCTAGAATTTGACACTGAAAAGCAAAAGCTACAATTAACCGCTGGTATTAGACATGCTTGACATTATATATCAGTTTGTCTGGTTCTTGTTTTGGTAGTAGTAGTTTGCTTTGCTTATCCATGAGTATCAGTCAATTGGTGAACCTGGAGCAGCTTTTTGCTGGGTTTTATCTCCGACCATCGTGTCATGATGATTTTGCAGGTACCCCGAGAGGCCCTTGAGTTTGCTGGAATGTCGATGAACTTCCATTCCGGCAAATTCTGGTACTCCATATGTCCTATTTTCAGCAAAGGTCATGCTGAAATTTTCTGTAAATTTTAGCATGACTTTGCTAAAAATAGGACATATGGGGTACTTGTGACTAATTCATGGGCCGGGGTATCTTAGTACTTAATTAAGTAGGATCAACTGCCCCATTATTCTTGCTCCATTAAACCATAGGCAGCAATAGAGCCAAGTGATTAGGCCCAACTTATAATTCTCCTTCCTAGCTTAGCTTTTAGGATGCCTCGGTGTCGACAAACCATAAATTATAAAACCTTGGCTTTTAGGATGCCTCGGTGTCGATAAAAACCTAAAAGATGAAAGCTTAGGCTTTTAGGGTGCCTCGGCGTCGAAAAACCCTCAATGATAAAAGCTTAGCTTTTAGGATGCCTCGGTGTCGACAAACCATAAATGATGAGACCATGATCTTGTTCCTTGACAATAACCAACTTTTTGACCAAACTTTTTCCTATTTAGAGAGAAACATGGCCCACAACGATGAGGCCGGCGGTTCGGGCGGCAAGGCCTTCTGGGAGCTGTCCCAGGAGATGGAGGAACAACCTCACTTGTATGAGGACGCCGCGAAAGACACCGATCCTGACACCACTGATGGTGCCGCCGAGGATGAACCCACTGATGGTGCCGTCGGGGATGACACCACCGATGGTGCCGCCGAGGATGCCACCACTGATGATGGCGGCGCACGCACAGATGGCAGCCGATCGAAGAGGCAACGGAAGGACCGGTGCCCGACCGTGCTCCGCACCGTCAAGGAGGAATTTACTGAAGTGGAATCCGACGGGAATCAAACGGCGCCCGGACGAATAGTCAAGGGGTACTCGCTTCAGCTCGGGTGCATTCTCCGGAGCACCGTCTCGATCAACACCGAGAACCTAAGGCATAAGGACCGAGGGAATTTGCGCAACCTCCTCTTCACGAAGCTGCACGAACGATACAATTTCCCCGCTAAATTTGAAAACACAAGCCTCACAGGGAATAAAGTGAACAATGCCGCCCTCACGATGATGAGCACGACCCTGTCTACTTGGAGAAGCTCGGTGAAGAGAATGATTGACAAAGGTTTTAGTTATGAGAAGATCAAGGAGAAAAATCCTTCGATCACCGAAGATGACTACAATGACTTCAAGATCAAGTGCGAGAGCACCGCAACCTCCGAATCAAGTCAGTGGGGGAAAGAAATGCGGGAGCTGAACTTAGGGGAACACACACTCGGTCCCGGCGGTTACAGAGTGGCGGAGCCTATATGGGACAAGCAGGAGGCGGAGCGTGCCGAGCAAGGCCTACCGCCCCTCTTTGATAAATACGGTGACAAGCAGACCAGGAACTTTGTCAGGGCCCGGTACAAGAAGGACCCGAAAACAAAGGGGCTTACCACAGATCCGAAGACCAGAGCGCTTGAGCTTGTTCTGGTAAGGAATACACCCCCGCGTAATTAGCTCCATATGGTTGCATTCTAATTAATGAAGAAATTTCTAAATGGTTCACATTCCTTCCGAAGGCGACTGAAAGCAGTAGCACGGGGTCGACTCAGAGCACCCCTTGGGACACCACTCTAAATAGGGCGTTGAATGTAATGAAAAAAAGGATAAGCTCAGTAAGCCGTCGTCAGCTGGTCGTGTGGCCGGCAAAGGCTTGTCCACAAAATGGTCGTCATACTATAACGCTGGTGGGTGAAAGGAGAAAAAGACCAGCTCGGAAAGCCAGTCGCGCGAGGTTCAAGAACTCAAGGCACAAGTAGCGCGGATTCCGGAGATTGTCCAAGAGCAAGTGCAACAAAAACTGTGATCGACGCTCACCGTCATTATGCCTACCTTGATTCAGGGGCTGACGACGTGGATTGCGGGCGGCCAACAGGGGCCGCCCTCGATTCCCAGCTTCACGGCCATCAACTCGCAGAACGCGATGGCGGGGCCATTGGTGTCTCCGGCGGAGGCGGCATTGGTGTCTCCGACGCCGGCACGGGAGCTTAATGCACCCGGGTGTACGTTGATGGCTTCTCGCCCCTCGTTGGTTACCCCAAGTGGAAGGTTTGAGATGCAGTGTAGCGGAAGTTTTCCCTTGGCAAAGATACCAAGGATCGATTTCCCCTGAGACTCCCAGTTTCAACAAGAAGGTGTCAACTGCTAACGGCGCCAGATATTAGCTATCAACGTGGACCTGCACACAGATACAAATAACTTTGCTCCCAACGAGTACACAGAGGTTGTCAATCCCTCCGGCCTTGTCGTTTACAAAGGATCAAACGCAAGTGATAATAGTGATAGGTAATGCTGCAAATAGTAAGTAAAAGCGGAAAGTAAATAGCGGATGTGATCAATGATGGTAATATGGACCGGGGTCCCATGATGTTCACTAGTGATGTCTCTCTCCCAAAAGACGATAAAACAGCTATGTGAGGTAAATGAATTATAGCTGGGCAATTGACAGAATTATGTGCGCAAACCAATGCTAACTATGTTGCAAGAAAGGAAGAGGTTCAAAGCATGGGCGGTACGCCAAGGCAAGTAGACCGAAATCCATCTGCATCTACTACTAATCATCCACCTTGAGATATCTATCAAGAACATCTCGCTGGTATTAAGTTGTGAGTCCCATCCATAGTGTACACTCAAAGCAACAGACAACTGCATTAAAAGAACTTTGCGTAAATTAAACAATCCTTGCACCCGCGGGCACAAGCACCGTTGTTTTCCCCCTTGTGGCAACAGCACATCCCCTAGACTCATGTTTCTGTCACTCAAGCTAGTCATCGAGGGGCATGAACCCACAATCAAGCATAACGTTCCCTCTTGGAGTCACTACCTACTACTTGGCCAAAGCAATAAATAACAATGGAGAACATGCAAGAATTACTTACGAACATAAATATAAAAGAGGTAGATCAAATGTATTACTCAAACACAATCTGAACATAATCTCACAATCCATCGGATCCCAGCAAACTCATCATAGCAACAGCATAAGGATTACATATGTGCCTCGATCATGTAGGGCAGCTCACGAGGACTAATTAGTGAAGCACAAGAACGGGAGGAGAACATCACATAGCTACTTGTCATGGACCCATGGTCCAAGGGAGACTACTCACAACTCATCCGGGAGGCGTCCATGGTGGTGGAGAAGCTCTCGGTGGTGATCCTCCCCTCCGGCAGGGTGCCGGGAAGAGTTCTCCTGGTGCTCCCGATCTTGGAAGCGGCGGCGGCGGCAGAACAGAGATGAGATCACGAAAAAGGGTTCCCGTCTCGAGGGTTTTGGGACACGATATAAATATATGCCAAAGGGGGGCATCAGCGGAGGCCTGGGGGGGCCCAGGCGCCCCCCGGCGCGGCCAGGAGGGGGGCTGCGCCACCAGGGCGCCTGGAGCCCTGGTGGCCCCCCTCCGGCTGTACTTCGGGTGCTGGGAAGCTTCTGGAACACTGATTTTTTATATAATTTTTCCGGTATTTTTCTGGCAGTTCTCGTAATGGGAAAACCTGAAATACAAAAACAGCAGAAAACAGAAACTGGCACTGGGGTGCACTGATTTAACAGGTTAGTCCAAATATGATCAAAAGTGTATGGAAGTGTATAAATAACATAGCAATATCACCCAAAAGAGGCATGGAGCAAGCAGAAATTAGAGATACGTTTTGGACGTATCAACATCCCCAAGCTTAATTCCTGCTCGTCCTCGAGTAGGTAAATGATAACAAGAATAATTTCTGTGGTGACATGCTATTAACCATATAGGACTTTTCATAGTCACATGACAAAAGCTTAGTGAGACAATGAATCTGTAGTAATTAAGTTGCCTCATGAGAAAATCACAAAGAACTGAAAGTTTTACAACATGATACTGAAACATCAAATAGATTTGTAATGAGCATGGTGTGCAAATATGATAAAGTGATATCTCGCTTGCCCCCTTTAGTGAAGCAAAACATAAATGCAGGGGCACCTCCAAGGTTTAAGTGATGACTAGATACAATGATTTCAAAATAAATGATATCATAATCATGCAAAAGACAATGCTACTTTGGGACAATGCACATTACACTCAGAATGACAATCATGCTCTCAGTAGTTGGTGCTTTAAAAGAAGGTGGAGACTCTCGAACCGTGGCTTTTGTTGGCAAGGTTGAAAACCCATAGTCGGAAACAAAGACAAAACATGTACCAGAGCTCTTGGTTTTAAAAACAGAGGTAATAATTTTTTTTTGGATATGCATGTTTCGTCAACGAATGCTAGCAGACAACTCAATCACTTCTTGAGATGGACAAGTTTCGAGGAACGGCTCCGGAATGAGGACGATCACATCCTCTTAATCTCCTTTGTTCATCACTGCCAAAGTTTTCTGATTTCTCATGAACAAAGCGTGAAGGAGGGTTTGTTTGTTATATTAATTTTGATCCGGGCGCACTCAATGCCAGTTCCTTCTCGTATTATGGGTTTGCACATTATACATGCAATCCCGGGGTGAAGCTTGTCTAACTTAAACAGATCATGAATTAACTACTACTTCCTCATGAACTTAAAACAGAGGCACAAAATAGAAATGCATTTTTTTTGAATAATTTCGAGATGGTACATGAAAGTCTTCGTTAGGAATGGCAGATAAATACCATGTAGGAAGGTATGGTGGACTCATATGGCATAACTGGTTTAAAGGAATTTGGATGCACAAGCAGTCAGTCCGCTTAGTACAGGTGGAGGTTAGCAAAAGACTGGGAGCGACCAACTAAGAGAGCAATGACGGTCATAATCATGCAGAGCGACAAAGCAACATTGAATCAGGCATGGAAGTTATATCGTTACTCAGAAACAAAAGATCATCAAGGCTTGACAGACTTTCTTTACAGTCTTAAATATGCGTGAGCATACGCCAAGTCAGTCAAAATAAATTCTTGAAGGAAGATATTACTAAACCATACCACATCATAGGCAAACAAATCATGTTGGTACTCCAATAACACATTGGAAACCCTCCAGCTATTTGAGACTAACCATAAGAAAACATGAACTACTAAGCACCATTATGCACGTAGCATCTTTATCATAGACATATCAACCAATGCAATAGAAGCAAACTCTCTTAATAAGATAAGCATGATAACTAAAGAGATTTCAAGAAACCAACTAAACAAAAGCTCTTTAAAAAGATAAGCATGAAAACTAAAAGCTAAACATGATAGTAGCTATTGAAAGACAAAGAACACACACAACAAAGTAGACATGAAAATTCTATGTTATGTTCTAGGTAGAAGTCGAGCGTGTTTCTCTCTCACATAAAGAAAGCTGAGTTCCGACTCGTTATGAAAAGCTAAAGAAAACTAAAAAGGAAACTAAAAGCAAGACGCTCCAAGCATAGCACATAACACATGAAGTGATAAAAATATAGTGGAACGAAAGACGAACTGATAATGTTGATGGAGAAGGGGATGCACGGGGGCATCCCCAAGCTTAGACGCTTGAGTCTCCTTGAATATTTCTTGGGGGTGCATGGGGGCATCCCCAAGCTTGAGCGTTCGACACTCCTGAATCTTTTTATCATCTTCCCTCGCACACTTGAAAACTCCCTTCACCCATAACTCATCATAATCTGATTAGCGAGGTTAGTACCCTTAATAAAATAATTGTTCCTTGCTGGAAATAAGGATATTCTTGAAGGTCTACTATTTCTCAAGAATGCCAAAAGGTTTTTGCAAAGAAAAAGCAAGCTCAAGGTTTGCAAAATGAAGGAAAGGCAAAAAAGGACAGAATCTGTGAAAAACAGAACAGCAGGTAGTAAATGATTTTTTCGGGGCAATTCTGCAACTCTAATAAAAAAACTCAAAACATACGCACGAAAGACAATTGTATAGAGCACGCTGTCGAAAAAATTCAGACCAAAAAGATGATCTGGTGATTTTATACGATTTTTTCTATCCAAGGACAGAATCTGTTTCCTGGACAGCACGTCACAACTTTTGAACTTTCTTGCAATCAGAGGCTAAACTTGGCACAAAGCTGAAAAGTAAAGATACAATGATGTCGTTACAGTAGTAACAAACACCAAGACCACTAAAACTGAAAGAACAAACTGAAAGCAAAGATAACAAGGGTTGTCTCCCTAGAGCTCTTTCTTTATAGCCATAAAGATAGGCTTAAGACTTTAATGATGCTCTCGTAGGAATAAGAGTTGAAGAACAAAAGAGAGCATCAAGAAGCAAATACCAAACACATTTAAGCCTAACATGCTTCCTATGCATAGGAATATTGCAATACAATAATTCATTGAAGCACAAAGCAATAAGCATAGGAAGACAAAACAAGTGCAGCTTCAAAACCTTCAACATAAAGAGAGGGAACTTGATATTATTGAAATATCTATAAGAATATGTTCCCTTCTCATAATAATTTTTGGTGGGATCACGAATAAACTCAACAATATAAGCATCACATAAAGCATTGTTACCATGATCCACATGCAAAAAGGTATCATTACTCTTCATATAAGCAAAATCTTTCTTATTAGGAATAGTGAGAGTAAAGCAATCATAACCATCATGGTAATCATTGTATTTAGGAGGCATATCATAATCATAATAAATTTTATCCTCAATAGTAGGTGGACTGAAAACATCATATTCATCATTGCAATCATCATATATAGGAAGCAAAGTATCATCAAAGTAAATTTTCTCTTCAAAAGTTGGGGGACTAAAAATATCATGTTTATCAAACGTGTCATCCCCAAGCTTAGAGCTTTCCATGTCATTAGCAATATTGATATTCAAAGAAAGCATACTAATTACATCACCACCATCATGATTGTTATGCAAATAATAAAGTTCCATAGGTTTTTTAATTTTCTCTTCAAACACATCATGTCCCAAAGCAAGGTAGAGCTTATAAGGCTCTCTCATATTTTTGTTGTTTTCCATTAAGCAAAACTAGTGAAAAGACATAAAGAAAACTAAAAGGTAAACTAACAAGACCAAAAAGCAAAGATAAAAGATAGCGTGCAACTCCCCTATCTTGAAGAGTGGAGTCCCCGGCAACGGCGCCAGAAAACATTGCTTGATGGCTTCTCGCCCCTCGTTGGTTACCCCAAGTGGAAGGTTTGAGATGCAGTGTAGCGGAAGTTTTACCTTGGCACAGATACCAAGGATCGATTTCCCCTGAGACTCCCAGTTTCAACAAGAAGGTGTCAACTGCTAACGGCGCCAGATATTAGCAATAAACATGGACCTGCACACAGATACAAATAACTTTGCTCCCAACGAGTACAGAGAGGTTGTCAATCCCTCCGGCCTTGTCGTTTACAAAGGATCAAACGCAAGTGATAATAGTGATATCTAATGCTGCAAATAGTAAGTAAAAGCGGAAAGTAAATAGCGGATGTGATCAATGATGGTAATATGGACCGGGGTCCCATGATGTTCACTAGTGATGTCTCTCTCCCAAAAGATGATAAAACTGCTATGTGAGGTAAACGAATTACAGCTGGCCAATTGACAGAATTATGTGCGCAAACCAATGCTAACTATGTTACAAGAAAGGTAGAGGTTCAAAGCATGGGCGGTATGCCAAGGCAAGTAGACCGAAATCCATCTGCATCTACTACTAATAATCCACCTTGAGATATCTATTCAGAACATCTCGCTGGTATTAAGTTGCGAGGCCCACCCATAGCGTAAACTCTAAGCAACAGACAACTGCATTAAAAGAACTTTGCGTAAAGTAAACAATCCTTGCACCCGCGGGCACAAGCACCGTTGTTTTCCCCCTTGTGGCAACAGCACATCCCCTAGACTCATGTTTCTGTCACTCAAGCTAGTCATCGAGGGGCATGAACCCACAAACAAGCATAATGTTCCCTCTTGGAGTCACTACCTACTACTTGGCCAAAGCAATAAATAACAACGGAGAACATGCAATAATTACTTACGAACATAAATATAAAAGAGGTAGATCAAATATATTACTCAAACACAATCTGAACATAATCTCACAATCCATCGGATCCCAGCAAACTCATCATAGCAACCACATAAGGATTACATATGTGCCTCGATCATGTAGGGCAGCTCACGAGGACTAATTAGTGAAGCACAAGAACGGGAGGAGAACATCACATAGCTACTGGTCATGGACCCATGGTCCAAGGGAGACTACTCACAACTCATCCGGGAGGCGTCCATGGTGGTGGAGAAGCTCCCGGTGGTGATCCTCCCCTCCGGCAGGGTGCCGGGAAGAGTTCTCCTGGTGCTCCCGATCTTGGAAGCGGCGGCGGCGGCGGAACAGAGATGATATTGCGAAAAAGGGTTCCCGTCTCTAGGGTTTCGGGACACGATATAAATATATGCCAAAGGAGGGCATCAGCGGAGGCCTGGGGGGCCCAGGCGCCCCCCCCGGCGCGGCCAGGAGGGGGGCCGCGCCACCAGGGCGCCTGGAGCCCTGGTGGCCCCCCTCCGGCTGTACTTCGGGTGCTGGGAAGCTTCTGGAACGCTGATTTTTTATATAATATTTCCGGGATTTTTCTGGCAGTTCTCGTAATGGGAAAACCTGAAATACGAAAACAGCAGAAAACAGAAACTGGCACTGGGGTGCACTGAGTTAATAGGTTAGTCCAAATATGATCAAAAGTGTATGGAAGTGTATAAATAACATAGCAATATCACCCAAAAGAGGCATGGAGCAAGCATAAATTATAGATACGTTTTGGACGTATCATACGTCGGCCGGCACCTCTACAGCAAGCGGCCCCTCCGTCAATTGCATGCCCGCCGTTGGCGGTTCCTCAACATTAGCCGAGCTCGACGCCATCATCACGATAACTAATTAAGCCTCTCTCGGCCGAGGACTTCATCTCCTTGCCTTTGACTGGGCATCCCTGATGCCCTACATGTTTTTGCAGGGCGCCGCCGATGTTCCGTGCACTCTCCTGCACTTCGTGAACAACGATCTGGTCGATGTCGCCAAGGGCAAAATCGTTCAACCGGGCAACCCCGTGTTCCATGGTACTCCGATGCCACCCACCTTGTATAGGGTTCAACTGGTTCGGGTGCTGCTAGGCTGCGACGAGTTGTTACCTCCGATTCGACCCATCCGGGCCGACGAAGATGATGTGATGACCCTCAGCACCTGCCTAAGCTGGCCCCTGCTTTGGCCGAAGAGCCAGATTCGTTTGGGGGCGGCGGACACCACCCCAAAGACAACACCGCCAGTCGTGCCGGCGCCAAGCCATGGCAAGACCGCCGCAACGGTGCTGGACATCCCTATGCCACTGGATCCGAACATGCATATGGCACAGGATCCGAACGACGACGACGACAACGGCGACGATACATTTGCCAACGTCGATGAGTACTTTGCCGATCATGGGTACGATGGAGAATTCATGGGGCCTCCTTCTCAAGAACCCAACCCTACAAAAGACACGCGCGATCTAGCTGGTACCGCGGAGAAACAAAGTTGCAACAGGCGTCATCTGCTGTTCAGTTCTCAGGAGACGCCTCCAGCTGCCGACTTCACTGAGCCTCAGATAGCCGAGGTGCGAAATATTATCAGCCCCAACACACTAAAGAAGGCGGTCTATGAGCAGAACTCGGTCCCATTACAGGAGAAGAAGAAGCCACAGAAAAGAAAGAGTAACAAGGGTGCGAGTCAGCCGGCACCGAGTACGATCCGTGCTCAGGACGGGCCACCTTCACCTGAGGATATAATGAGGAGGGTGCATGTGGCGGGTAGGCCGATGCTACCGACTAATATGCTCAATGCTGCAACCGGTGCTATGCGTAGTCTGCATGACAGTGTTCTTTCTTTGGAGAAGCGGCGTCTCAGAGAGAAGGATGTGGCATACCCGGTTTCCGCGGCCAAGGTGCCAGAGGGCAAGGGCTTTGTGGATAACTCCATCGGGGGTACGATCGTCCTGCGGTTTGATGACATCTACGCTATGTTTAACCTTCATCCGCTGCACTACACCTTCGTTCGGCTATTTTCGCTGAGTATGGAGATGCGGATCATTAGAGACAAGACCCCGGACATCGTGATAGTCGACCCCTTCTACATGTGTGCCAAGATCTTGGGCAGCGCTGGGGACCAGCAAGTCGCGAGTTCTTACCTCGAAGGCGTCATTCTGGCAAACCGAGATAAGGATAACTTCCTCGTGCCTTACTTTCCCGAGTAAGTCGTCCCCTGAACCGCCCCGTAACATATGAATTCTTAGATTTCGATCATTTTTCTTTTAACATTCCGTGTTTTGTGCAGTGACACACATTGCACACACATTGCACGGGTTTGGGGTCCCGGAGTGATTTCCAGGATATACGAACCCAGGGGTGCATATATGTGTCTGTCATCAACACTCGAAGTTTTGGCCGATTCTGCGCCGTTTCGTGGACTATTACTCACCGTTATGGGGTCCTGAAGCGATTTTCATAGTTGCTAAAGCCCAAGGTGCGCTTACGTGTCGGTTACTAGCAATCGCAGTTTTGGCCGATTTTGGCCTCTTTCGTGGACTATTACTCACTGTTTTGGGGTCCCGGAGTGATTTTCAAGATTGACGAACCACGGAGTGCGTTTACGTGTCGGTCATCAACACTCGCGGTTTTGGCGGATTCTGGCATGTTTTGTGGACTATTACTCACTGTTTTGGGGTCCCGGAGTGATTTCCAGGATTTACGAAC
>LR738713.1:684319-702090 GCA_902687465.1 Secale cereale | reverse complement strand
GAGACTGACGAACCACGGGGTGCCTTTACGTGTCGGTCATCAACACTCGCATTTTTTGTCGATTCTGACCCGTTTGGTGGACTATTACTCACCGTTTTGGGTTCCCATAGTGATTTCTAGGATTTACGAACCGCGCGGTGCGTTTACATGTCCGTCATCAACACTCGAAGTTTTGGCCAATTCTGACCCATTTCGTGGACTATTACTCACCGTTATGGGGGTCCTAAAGCGATTTTCATAGTTGCTAAAGCCCAAGGTGCGCTTACGTGTCGGTTATTAGCAATCGCAGTTTTGGCCGATTTTGGCCTCTTTCGTGGACTATTACTCACTGTTTTGGGGTCCCGGAGTGATTTTCAAGATTGACGAACCACGGAGTGCGTTTATGTGTCGGTCATCAACACTCGCGGTTTTGGCCGATTCTGGCATGTTTTGTGGACTATTACTCACTGTTTTGGGGTCCCGGAGTGATTTCCAGGATTTACGAACCCAGGGGTGCGTTTATGTGTCGTTCATCAACACTAGTGGTTTTTGTCGATTCTGACCCGTTTCGTGGACTATTACTCACTGTTTTGGGGTCCCGGAGTGATTTCCAGGATTTACGAACCCAGGGGTGCGTTTATGTGTCGGCCATCAACACTCAAAGTTTTTGCCGATTCTGACCCGTATCGTGGACTATTACTCACCGTTTTGGGGTCCTGAAGCGATTTCCATAGTTGCTAAAACCCAAGTTGCGCTTACGTGTCGGTTATCAGCACTCCTAGTTTTGGCTGATTTTGGCCTGTATCGTGGACTATTACTCACTGTTTTGGTGTCCCGGAGTGATTTTCAAGATTGACGAACCCCGGGGTGCGTTTACTTGTTGGTCATCAACACTCGCGGTTTTGGCCGATTCTGGCATGTTTTGTGGACTACTCACTGTTTTGGGGTCCCGGAGTGATTTCCAGGATTTACGAACCCAGGGGTGCGTTTACATGTCGTTCATCAACACTCGCAGTTTTTGTCGATTCTGACCTGTTTTGTGGACTATTACTCACCGTTTTGGGGTCCCATAGTGATTTCCACGATTGACGAACCCCGCGGTGCGTTTACATGTCCGTCATCAACACTCAAAGTTTTGGCCAATTCTGACCCATTTCGTGGACTATTACTCACCGTTTTGGGGTCCTAAAGCGATTTCCATGGTTGCTAAACCCCAAGGTGCGCTTACGTGTCGGTTATCAGCACTCGCAGTTTTGGCCGATTTAGGCCTCTTTCGTTGACTATTACTCACTGTTTTGGGGTCCCGGAGTGATTTTCAAGATTGACGAACCACGGGGTGCCTTTACGTGTCGGTCATCAACACTCGCAGTTTTTGTCGATTCTGACCCGTTTCGTGGACTATTACTCACCGCTTTGGGGTCCCGAAGTGATTTCCGGGATTTACGAATCCAGGGGTGCGTTTACGTGTCGTTCATCAACACTCATGGTTTTTGTCTATTCTGACCCGTTTCGTGGACTATTACTGATTTCCAGGATTTACGAACCCCGCAGTGCATTTACATGTCCGTCATCAACACTCAAAGTTTTGGCCGATTCTGACCCGTTTCATGGACTATTACTCACCGTAATGGGGTCCTGAAGCGATTCCCATAGTTGCTAAACCCCAAGGTGCGCTTACGTGTCGGTTATCAGCACTCGCAGTTTTGGCCTATTTTGGCCTCTTTCGTGGACTATTACTCACTGTTTTGGGGCCCTGGAGTGATTTTAGAGACTGACGAACCACGGGGTGCCTTTACGTGTCGGTCATCAACACTCGCATTTTTTGTCGATTCTTGTCAGGGATATGACTAGCAGGTATAAACCGGCTAGTGTAAACCGGCTTAGTTATATTATACTTGGTTGTAATATTTAGTAAAGGCTACGGCCCATGAGATCTTAGGGCCCACGTGTAGAATTAAGGTTTGTAAACCGCCAAGCGATGTAACTCGAGAGATACGGAAGAAAAGACAGAGACCGAGGCGGACACAAGTATGAGCCGGCCTCGGGACTCTGTAAACCGGACCAGGCGTCACCTCTATATAAAGGGACGACCCGGCGACGGTTCAGGGACAAGCAACAATCAACCCGTCGAGACACACGCAAGCGAATCCGCTCCCTGTAATCCGACGCCCAAGCAATACCAAACCAACTAGACGTAGGCTTTTACCTTCATCGACGGGGCCGAACTAGTATAAACCTTCTATGTCCTTTGTGTGCTATGAACCCCTTCAAGCTAACCCGTGCGATGGTTCCATCATCAAGTCCGCTAAACCGGACATCTGCCGTGTTATTTCCATGACAGTTGGCGCCCACCGTGGGGCCTTCGCACGATGGTTTCGAGTGCTTGAAGGGCAGCTTTGAAGGGCTCAAGGGTTACGCGGTCGGCCGGATGACCAAGAGTTGCCGCGGCGGGATCTACATCGATGACGCAGGATGGGGACCGGAAGCCGATTCCATCGAATACGGGTACCGGGTTCCCTTCGGTGGCATCCAAGTCTTCATTGGCAAAATCGGCGAACCGGGACCTAAGCTGGACATCTTCCCCAACATCGTCGAGCCGGCTCAGCGTGCGAGATCGGCCCGGATTCAGCCCGCCATGAAGCACGTGTTCGTTGGAGCAATCCACGGAGTTCAAGCCGAAAACGGATCGGAATCTGATGGTGCAACAGTTGTCTACTCAGACGACGAGTCTTCATCCGGAGAAACTGAGTCTCTGTATCAGTTGCAGGACGGCCAGTCTGAGGGCGAATCCGATGGAAACAGTATTCCGGACCCCTTTGGCCCGCCAAACCGGGTGGATGTCTTTATGGCCGGTTCACAGCCCCCGGTGAACGGGGCGACAGCAGAAGCTGGTGTAGGGGGGAGCGGCACGACCCTCTCACCTACTGACGTTCTATCCACCTTGATGGATGAGTTCACAGCTAAAGCAGTGGAAACGGTAGCTCCAGCAGACAAGGCGCATCATGATGCAGAGCTCCTTCAGTTGAAGGGCCGGATTGATCAGTTAAAGGAAGATCTGAAGGCAGAGAGAGAGATGATAGCGGTGAGACAAGCAGAGTTGGATGATCAAGCTTTTCACCTAAGGATGGAATAGGCCTCTACACAGGGCGTAAGAGGTCGGAAGTACCAATCTCGTATACCGCCGGTTTACGAAGCAATGGATCTGTTTAGAACACTAGGGGCAGGGACCAGCAATAATCCCACCTTAAACTGAAGGGCACCCCCAGTCAGGAATGAGCCGGATCGACAGCCTGCAGCGGAGCAAGACCGGCGGATCACGTCTGCACCTCACCCATCAGGTCACTATTCGAACCCATTGGATAACATTATTGCGGCTGCAGCGCGATTGGCCACTTTACCCGATGAGGGGACGTCCCGTGTGGCAGTGGAGGCGCGCCGGGTCAAGGAACTACTTAATACGGCGTTGATACAGCAGCAAGCATATTCTCATAGCAGGGAGAGGCTACATTCAACACCACGTCCCAGCCGAAGTTATACTAGGCATTGGGAGGAGCCGGAGGTGTCTAGCAGCGAACGCAGGAGGCATCAGCGCAGGCAGGATAATCCGGCGGGTGCGGCAGCACCAGCCCCATATGTAAAACGGGTTAGATCAGGAGCTCGGGAGGAGATTCGTCAAACGACGCCGGTTCACACCGCTACAGAGCAAACAGGAATTACGACGAGTTCTTTCGGGGTGCAATGTCTTGTCCCCGCTTTACGGGGTGTCAAACTGCCTAAGGACTTTAAAGGGCCCCGCAAGGTACCTAATTACACGGCAAATTTAGCTCCGGAAGCTTGGGTTGAAAGTTATGAGATGGCCATGGAGATGCTGGATGTGGATGAATCGGCTTGTGCTAAGTATTTTACTATGATGCTCGAAGGTACGGCCCGAACCTGGTTGAAAGCTCTACCCCCGAACTCTATTGGATCATGGGGGGAACTACGCAACCAGTTTATCAAAAACTTCAAAGATACATGCAAACAGCCGATGTCAGTGGTGGATCTAGCAGCTTGTGTGCAAGGAGAGCAGGAGTCTACAGCAGCTTGGGTACGGAGAGTAGCAGAGATTTTACACTCTTCGAATAGTATCAATCCTAGTACGGCGATAGTGACTTTGGAGAACAATTGCCGGTTTGAATCTTTAAAGTTAAAGCTCGGACGGCTTAAAAGGGATTGCAATGATATGGGAACTCTCATGAGTGCCCTGGTGAAATATGGAGACTCTGATAATACCAAGTATCCAGAAGCGGAAGGAGACAAGACTGGGAAGGTTAGCAAGTCTGGTAAACCGGCGCAAGTTAATCCGGCTACCACAAGTTTTTTAGGCAAACGGAAGGCAGAGGGTGGTTCTGACTTCGTGGCCAGCACTCAAGTTCAAGGGGATTTTCAGCATAGCCTGGGAGATCCACCTTCACAAACCGGCGGAGGAAAACTTAGCTGGGATCAAGAGTTAGATCAGCCTTGTCCGAAGCATGGCATAAAAGGGCGACCGGCAAAGCATACCATGAGGGAGTGCATACCCCTTATGAAGGCAGTGGCGGGCCGTTTCAATCCTCATAATCGGCCTCCAAATGGCGGTTCAGGTCCTGGATTTTATGGTCCGGGTCATCAGGGGAATAGCTCCGGATCAGGATATAGGGGCAATAGCAATGGTTATCAAAACCGGGCAGGTAATCAGAATAATCAAGGGAATTATAATGGCCAGGGAAATCAGTCGCATCATCAAGGTGGTTACAATAATCAGAGTAATCAGCAGCAGGGCCAAGGGAATTATAATAGTCAGGGAAATCAGCAGCAACAGCGTCCGCAACAGCAGCCGCAATCTGGATATCAGAGTAATCCGAAGGAATTGAGCAGTGGGCAATATCATGTTTTCACCACAAGTCTGTGTAAGAGAGACCAGAAGGTTTTGAAGTCGGCTGTTAATGCAGTTGAACCGGCGACACCGCAATTTCTGCGCTGGTCAGAGCAGCCAATTGTGTGGAGCAGGGAAGACCACCCGATGCGGGTGGATAATCCGGGCCATTTAGCCTTGGTGGTAGCACCTCAAGTGGGAGGATACAAATTCACTAAGGTTCTCATGGACGGTGGTAGCAGTATCAATATCTTGTACTATGAAACTTTCCATCGTATGGGTCTGACGGATAAGAAGCTAAGGCAATCAAATACAGTGTTTCATGGAGTGGTCCCAGGTAAGTCAGCTTATCCGGTTGGAAAGATTGACTTGGAAGTTACCTTTGGGAATGAGTATGATTCCAGATCAGAGATGATCACTTTCGAAGTCGTCAAAATCAAAAGTCCGTATCACGCTCTGTTTGGAAGAACGGTTTATGCTAAGTTTATGGCTAGGCCGTGTTATGTTTATTTGCAGCTTAAAATGCCGGGTCATAAGGGCACCATCACGGTTCATGGAAGTCGCAAGATAGCAGTGGAATGTGAAGAAGGAGATGCAGCCTATGCAGAAGCAGTATGTGCCACGGAAGAGTTGAAATTTTATAAAGATAATGTTGATCCGGCAGATATGACTCCGCTGAAGAAGCCAACTACCGAGCATGATCCGGCGTTGAAGTTTAAATCAGCAGAAGAGACCAAGCAAGTTGATTTTGTGCCTGGAGATTCGTCTAAGCAGTTCACTATCAGCGCTAACCTTGATCCCAAATAGGAAAGCGCGCTCATCGAGTTCATCCGTGAGAACCGGGATATCTTTGCATGGAAACCTTCTGACATGCCAGGTATACCGAGGGAACTCGCTGAGCACAGTCTTAATATTGATCCGAAGTTTAAACCAGTCAAGCAGTATCTACGCCGCTTCAACGAGGAGAGGCGCAAGGCTATAGGAGAGGAAGTGGCCAGGCTTTTGGCCGCAGGATTCATAGTGGAAGTTTTTCATCCGGAGTGGTTGGCTAATCCGGTGCTGGTGTTAAAGAAGAACGGGAAGTGGAGAATGTGTGTGGACTACACAGACCTCAACAAAGCTTGCCCAACTGATCCTTTTGCTCTCCCTCGCATTGATCAGATCATCGATGCCACAGCGGGATGTGAGCGGCTAAGTTTTTTGGATGCATATTCAGGGTATCACCAGATCAAGATGGCAGTTGAAGACCAAGAGAAGACAGCTTTCATAACTCCTTTTGGTGCCTTTTGCTATGTGTCTATGCCTTTTGGACTTAAATGTGCACAAGCAACCTATCAGCGTTGCGTTCAGAACTGTCTAAAAGGGCAGCTAGGGAGGAATGTTCATGCCTACGTGGATGACATTGTGGTCAAATCGAGGAAGGAAGGAACAATGATAGAGGATCTTAAGGAAACTTTTGATAATCTTCGAGCTTATAAGATGATGCTTAATCCGGAGAAGTGTGCTTTTGGTGTTCCGGCAGGTAAACTACTGGGATTCTTGGTCTCAAACAGAGGAATAGAAGCTAACCCAGAGAAGATCAAGGCCATCACATCTTTGACTAAACCGGTTTGCATCAACGATGTTCAGCGCATAGCTGGCCGGATCACAGCATTAAGCCGGTTCATCAGCCGTTTGGGAGAGAAGGCGATCCCACTTTACCAGATGTTGAGGAAAACAGACCGGTTTATATGGAGTGATGAGGCAAACGCAGCGTTTGAGGATCTGAAACGGCAACTGGCAAAACCACCGGTTTTAGCTGCTCCTATTGACAAGGAGCCGTTGTTGTTATACGTCGCTGCTAATGCACGGGCAGTTAGCGTTGCAATCGTGGTTGAGCGCAAGGAAGCAGGGAAGGAGTACACGGTTTAGCGCCCGGTTTACTACGTGACTGAAGTACTCATTGAATCCAAGCAGAGATATCCTCATTGGCAGAAGTTGGTATATGGTGTGTTCATGGAAAACCGGAAGTTGAAGCACTATTTCCAAGGTCATCCAATAACTGTGGTTAGTTCAGCACCGTTGGGGGATATAATCCAGAACAGGGAAGCTACGAGCAGAGTAGCGAAGTGGGCCATTGAGCTCAGCCCACATGAGTTGAAATATGTACCACGCACCGCTATAAAATCTCAAGCTTTGGTAGATTTCATCAATGATTGGACAGAGTTGCAGACTCCTGAGGAGAAGCCGGATCTTACTTACTGGACGATTCACTTTGACGGTTCAAAACAGTTGGAGGGCTCGGGGGCTGGAGTTGTCTTGACTTCCCCCAGAGGTGATAAATTTTGTTACGTCCTCCGCTTATTGTTTCCTTGTACTAATAATGCAGCAGAATATGAAGCACTGCTTCATGGTTTACGGCTAGCAAAGGAGATGAACTTGAGCCGGGTTAAGTGCTTTGGCGACTTAGATCTGGTGGCACAGCAAGTTTCTGGCAAGTGGGATTCAAGAGATCCCCTCATGGCGGCTTATAGACGAGAGGTTGAAGCAGTTGCAGGATATTTCAGAGGATATCAGGTGGATCATATAGACCGGCGGAGGAACGAAGCGGCTGATGCTCTAAGCCGGCTGGGTTCTCAACGTAAACCGGTGCCACCAAACACTTTTTTGGATGAATTACACAGTCCTTCGGTTCAGATACCGTCGGAGGAATACCTAGCTGTTCCTGACCCAGAGGCACAGTTAGTTGCAGCGCTCCATGTTATTCCAGATTGGACGATGCCCTATTTGGCATACCTGAGCCGAGGAGAGTTACCAGACGATGAAGAAGAAACACGACAGATAATCCGGCGTTCTAAGTCCATGACGATTGCAAACGGAGAGCTTCACCATCGCAGTACTTCTGGAGTATTTCAGCGGTGTGTATCAGCTGAGGAAGGTTGTGAGATCCTTCGCGAGATTCATGAAGGGGATTGTGGTCATCATACCGGTTCAAAATCATTGGTGGCTAAATTATTCCGACATGGTTTCTATTGGTTAACTGCTCATGCAGATGCGACAGATCTGGTCCGGAAGTGTGACGCTTGTCAAAAATTTTCAAGGCGTGCTCTGGTTCCGGCACAGGAGCTCCGGATGATACCAATAACTTGGCCGTTTGCGACTTGGGGGCTTGATATGGTTGGACCCTTTAAGCGATCCCAAGATCAGAAAACTCATCTACTAGTAGCAGTAGATAAGTTTACAAAATGGGTTGAAGCGGAGCCTATAAGAAAGTGTGATGCAGCAACGACAGTCAAATTCATCAAAAAAGTAATTTTCCGGTTTGGCTTTCCTCACAGCATCATCACAGACAATGGCACTAATTTATCTAAGGGTGAGATGAAGGAATTCTGTCAAAGAGAACATATTCGCTTAGACGTGTCTTCTGTGGCCCACCCCCAATCCAATGGTCAGGCTGAAAGGGCAAATCAGGAGATTTTGCGAGGTCTCTCACCCCGGCTTATGACGCCTTTGCAGAGAACCCCAGGGTGTTGGGTTGAGGAGTTGCCATCTGTTCTTTGGAGTATCAATACTACACCAAACCGGTCTACAGGTTACACACCTTTCTTCATGGTGTATGGTGCTGAAGCAGTCCTTCCGAGTGATATACGGCATGATTCACCGAGGGTGACGGCTTATATTGAAGCAGACAACGAGAAAGCAAGACAGGACATTTTAGACCGGCTGGATGAAGAGCGTGATGTAGCTGCAGCACGATCTGCGATTTATCAACAAGACTTACACAGATATCATAGCCGCCGGATCAGAACAAGGACGTTCCAGGAGGGCGACTTGGTACTCCGGCTCATCCAAGATCAAACAGATATGCACAAGCTATCCCCCCCTTGGGAAGGGCCCTTTGTGGTCAGTAAGAGTCTACACAACGGTTCATATTATCTGGTGGACGTTCGAGAGCACAAGGACTCACATACGTCAGAAGAGGAGACGAAGAGGCCGTGGAACATCGCCCATTTACGGCCATACTATACTTGAGCTACGAGCTCCAATGTATCCTATGTATATATTATGAGTAATGAATAAACCGGCACCCTCGGTAAACCGGGGGCTCAGCCCTTTTTTACATACAAATATCTTGTGAGGACAACCATACAAGTCTTTTATCAGAGATTATATTTCAATATATTGGCCGGTTTAGAAGTTGATTTTTTGCAGAGTATACAAAGGAGCAACAAAACTTTCTAAAGAACATGAGATCATATCCGGTTCGAAGAGAGGACGCTTCACGATTTACCCACCGGTTCAGGAGAAACCCTGGAGACCCTCTGAAAAGTTGGATAATCCACGTTCAGTGATTGGTTTATATTTACCCACCGGTTCAGGAGGAACCATGGAGGCCCTCTGGGAAGAGATGGATAAACCACGTCCCATTGATTGGCTCAATTCTTATGTACATCGGCCCTCTGAAAAGAATGGTTCGCCCACGTTCAGTGATTGGCTAGGCCCTCTGGGAAGAGATGGATAAACCACGTCCCATTGATTGGCTCAGTTTTTATGTACGATTCTATCGGCCCTCTGAAAAGAATGGTTCGTCCACGTTCAGTGATTGGCTAGGCCCCCTGGGAAGAGATGGATAAACCACGTCCCATTGATTGGCTCAGTTTTTATTTGCGGTTCTATCGGCCCTCTGAAAAGAATGGTTTCGCCCACGTTCAGTGATTGGCTAGGCCCCTGGGAAGAGATGGATAAACCACGTCCCATTGATTGGCTGAACCTTGCTTTGAGCCTGGCAGCTCTTAAAAATACTCGACTACATGGTCTTATTTGCAAAATTTGCATCTTTTTGTGTTTGTGTTTTATAACCTTTTAAACCGGAGTGGAGCAGCTACAGAAGCTGACCACATATCTATAAAGTGGAAAGTCTGGGTCATGAATACCAGCATGAGTAACCCGGTGTTCATTAAAACCCGGATCATATATCAGGCAACAAGCTACAAATTTCTGAACAAAGTCTTGGAAAACAAGATGAACCGGAGTTTACCATCAAAACCCGGGTGTCTAATTGGAGCCATAAAGGTCTTCATCAAAGGTCTTTAAAGTTCTGCCGGATTAAGAATATTGAGCATATATAATCTCAGGTATAACTTTATTTCTGGTATGAATGGGTACTTATTTGGCATTTCGGGGGAACAATGTAATCCGTCCAGCGGTAAACCGCTAGGAAACATTTTCAGTATTATTTCTGCAGGAGCAGAGGATATGCAAGATAAGCAAACATCGGACAACATTTAGATTGGCAAATATTTTATATAAGACAGAATATCCGGATTAAAGCAGATCAAGTTTCAGCTATCCTATTACAAGGCATAGCAAGCCTGACGGATTAAAAAGATTGTTTTGCAAAACAGAGACTGCGGTTACAACAATAAATTTTGAATTATGCTCCTCCTTGCTGAGACGGCTGGCCATCACCTTGATCCGGAATATCTTCATCTTCCTGAAGCGGTTGGAAGTCCGGCACACGCCAGTCAATCTTCGTCAAAGCCCGGAAATACATCTCGTCGTTGATAAGTTCAGAAGGTTCAATGTCAGGAGCGAAGGTATGAGGACGAACCGGTGGGATTAAGTTGACGGTGTCATAGACCGGTCGCTCCACCCGTTCGTTTTGCAAGTTGTATCCCGTATGATATCTGGACAAGTCAGATTCAGCTGCAAGCTTGCTGGCGAGGGGACGCATCTCCTTCATCAAGGCATAGAGATCCTTTGCGGTAAAGGCTGAGCCGTCATCTTTTGTATCAGGAAATCCGGTTAAAGCTTCTTCCGGATCAAGATCCGGAACCCAGGCCTTAGCCCTGGTAAGGGCCAGAAGAGCACCACCTCGGGCAGCAGATTTTTTGACTTCTTCAAGACGAACCGGCAAGACAGATAATTTCTTCAACGTGTCCTGGATAGTTGTAGGGGCCGGTTTGCCGAAAGAAGTTGCACTGACGATCCTCTGAGTGCCGGAATATAGCTGCTCGACCAAGGTGTAACACGCTTTAAGCTTCTTCCGTAGATCATCCCCAAGATGGGAGACACGGCGCCCTGCACACAGATATAACGGTTAAACCGGCACAGTTAGAAGATTACAGGGATAAACCAGGAGTTCAGATTATACTTACCAAAGATTGCACTGGTCATCATCTCAATCTGCTGCTTTAAACCGACCAACTCTTCTGTAACCGGATTAAGCGCCCCTTTAGCGTCCTGAACCCTTTTCTCTAGATCTTTATTTTGAACCTCAAAAGTGGTCCGCTCTTCTTCAAAGTATTTCTTCAGATCTTCAGCAGTCTTTAAACTCACCTGAAGATCTTTTTTAGCCTTTGAAGCGGCAGATTCTGTTTCAGCAAGACGGCTCCGAAGTTCATTAATTTCAGCAGCGTTCCGGTTCAACTCAGCCTGCAAGCACAGTTAAAAGACAAGAGGTAAAAATCAGACAAGTCTCAAGCACACAAACAAGTTGTATACTTGACACTTGGGGGCTAATGGATGGTTGAAGTATCATCAGAATTTTTTACAAATATCCAATACATAAGCAAGTTATCTACTTGATACTTGGGGGCTAATGGATGGATCAATTGTTCAAACTATAAAGTTCCGGTTCACCTTCAGCACAAAGCTAAACCGGAACTTGGGGGCTGTTATGGGATAGAAGCATATCAAAAGTACAAAGTCAGAAGGAAAGGGTTACCTCATATTTCTCCCTCATTAAGTTAACCAAACTTGCTTCATAGTCTCGGCTGCTGTGGAGCCGGTTTAGATACCCAGAATAAATTTCTTGGGCGCTCATATCGGCAAGATTGGATACTTCAGTACTCCATTTGCCCTTCTCTTTATATAACTTCTCCGTTTTAGCCGTATGCTTGGCTAAAACGGTGGGCTCAGCCGGAGCAACGAAGGCAGTCCTAGTCACCACAACATCTGGAGAAGCAGGTGCAGTTGGGGGAGTCGCAGTGTGAGCCGGATTGGGAGACGCCGGATTAATCTTAGGAGAATTGACCCGGGCCGGACTTGGCGGATTATGGTCATCCTCAGTAGTAGGATTCTCAGGAACGGAGATATGATCTGTAGGCACAGGATCTTCAAGAGGAGCTATGGGCTCGCCTTCTGGAGGAACGGTTGTTGCCGGATCATCGGCCGGATCATCTGCAGTGGTCTCAGCAGGAGGTTTGTTTGCCTTGGCCTTCTTGCTAGGTTTTGGCTTGCTGGAAAAAGTATGCGAAATGAGTTAACATTATAAAGTAAAAGGAATCATAAACCGGAAAAGGTTAAAAAGTTACCCTGGGACAGTTTTCAAGGGAGGAAGCTGCGTAGCAGTAGATTCACCAGAAGAAGAAAGCGGAGTTTCCTGATAATCAGGATCAGACGGTTTAAGAGGTTTTCGGATAAGCCCGGCCTTGGGATGAAGAAGAGTCGGAGAAAGTATCACCTCAGCACGGCGTTTTCGAGCCGGAGTTAAAGAAATCCCGGATGATTCCACGGCCAGGCCACTATGGCGAGTGGTCCGGCGAAGAGCTTCATGCTGTTGTTTCTTCAAAATAAAATTAGGATCCAACTGAGCATAAGGATGAGAAAATTGGTATTTCTGGACGGTCCGACGACTTTTTTGTGGAAGAGGTTCTGAATCAGAGGAAAGAATGGTTACCTCAACTTCGGCCGGATTATCACCTCCAGCCAACTCCTGTGGAAAGGTTATCATTAGAAACAGATATAAGTTTAAGAAAGCAAAATTCAAACCGGAGTAATTCATACCTCGGAATCCAGATCATCATCTTCAGCGGGAGAACTGGCGTCAACAGCTGCTTTTCTTTTCTTGTTGGCAAAGGTTTTTCGGCGTGCTTGTTTGCCGGTTTTCTCCTGAGGCTTTCTCTTCCAGAAAGGATCATCAGACTATTCAAAGGAAAGAAAGACAATTGAAAAGACGGTTTAAAGAAATGGGTTACAAATACAGGGCGAAGTAAGACTTACAGCAGGCAGTTTGTTCTTTTTATAATACGGAGCTAGCCCGACTTTGCTGCAGTCTGCTAAAGTTACGTTGAGCATCTTTTTAGCCGACTCAATAACCTCCGATTCAGATAATTTGTCCTTAGTAAACCGTTGAGGATCATCCGGTTTACCAGAGTATTGGCACATCAGTTGTGATCGCCGGCTTAAAGGAAGGATGCTCCAAGACAACCAGCAGCGCATAAAATCAGTTCCAGACAAACCATTAGCTATGAAAGCTCTTAACCTGGAGAGCTGTGATGAAAACCAGGTCCGCTCGACAGAGCTGAGCCGTTGTGGAAGAGGATGATCTTCCGGAATATGAGTTTCACGATAACCCGGCTAGGGGTTCTCCCCTTCAGGAGAAGTGTCAACACAATAAAACCATGACTTGTTCCAATCCTTTGGATGAGTGTGTAAAGCGGCGTGAGGAAAAACAACGTCTCTCCTCTTCTGGATACTAACGCCACCGAGCTCCTGATGCGGTCCACTGGTGAACTCTGTGCGCCGGTTCAGGTGAAAGAAGTCCCGAAACAGATTGACAGACGGTTCTTCTTGCAGATATACTTCCGAAAACACTTGGAAGTCACAGATATTCGAAACTGAGTTGGGTCCAATGTCCTGAGGGTGGAGTTGGAAGGCAGCAAGGACATCCCGGAAAAACTTTGAACCGGGGGGGAGAGAAGCCTCGAGATATGTGATCAAAGAACACAATAACCTCCCCGGACCTGGGAGTAGGAGGACATTCATTCCCCGGGGCCCGCCACTTCAAAACAGACTGAGGGCCTAACGTACCAATTTCAGAAATTTTGACCAAGTCTTCCTCAGTAATGATAGAAGGGACCCAATCACAGGAGACATACTGCTTGGCCATTGCAATGGAAGGACAAGTACTGGAGAAGATAAAGTGCAGAAAACGGATTATGCGGGTACAGCAGTATAAACCGAAAACTGTCTATGAAAGTTACGCAACGGTTTGAACTGAGGACTAATGGCATGGTTAAACCGGTAGTAACAGCGAGCTACGTCATTTCCGGTTCACGACAGTAAAAGAGGAACAGCTAAACCGCCGCGTTCAATTTCAAAAGTTTTGCAAGAACAGGGCATAACAGTTTAAACCGGAGTATATCTAACAGATCTACAAAGGAGAAGAAACAGTTTCCTTGTAAACAGCTAAAGTGGAACATATCTGGGCGTGCAAGGAAAAGAAAAATTAAAGTGCAAGAAAATACAAGAAGAAACGCCAGGGGTCTTATGCGGAGCAGATGAATCTATAGGATTAAGTATAGGTGGCAAGATCTAAAGCTAATACTAGTGGAAGATCTGTTAACTGGGCCTAAGGGTCACAAATTTTCTACGAGGTAAGCATCTACGAAGAAAAAGATGAAGCTTTCGTTGAAGGCCCTAATGGCGGAAGAACAAGGAAAGAACCCTAGAAGATACAGATCGATAATGAGAAAGAAAGGACGTACCTGAACAATGGAGGACAGCGGCAGAGTTCTCTGGTCGAATCAGGTTGATGCAGCGGCCAGGGAGGTCTTGACTCGGCGAGACGACGGCGGCGCTTCAAGCTCGGGCGTCAATGGAGTTTTTGAGGCTCGGGCGGCGGACGAAGGAAGAAGAGGCGAGAAGAAGGAAGAATGAAGGAGGACGGTGATATTTATAAGCGAAAGGACAGATGCGAAGCGACAGGTGCGGGATTCGAGGGGGCAAAGATTGGATAAAGATCCTTGTGACGCCTCGATTTTCGGATAACCATTAAACAAAGCTACGGTACAGCTCACAGCATTAAATGCGGAGATGATGGCACGGTCAGATCTAGTGAATCTCGAAGATGACGTTAGAGCCGGTTTACAAGAGTGTGAATACAGAAGAAAATTATACAAGACAAAGAAGACTGATATGAACAAGTTTAAATCATTTTTGGGCCTAATGTCAGGGATATGACTAGCAGGTATAAACCGGCTAGTGTAAACCAGCTTAGTTATATTATACTTGGTTGTAATATTTAGTAAAGGCTACGGCCCATGAGATCTTAGGGCCCACGTGTAGAATTAAGGTTTGTAAACTGCCAAGCGATGTAACTCGAGAGATAAGGAAGAAAAGACAGAGACCGAGGCGGACACAAGTATGAGCCGGCCTCGGGACTCTATAAACCGGACCAGGTGTCACCTCTATATAAAGGGACGACCCGACGACGGTTCAGGGACAAGCAACAATCAACCCGTCGAGACACAGGCAAGCGAATCCGCTCCCTGTAATCCGACGCCCAAGCAATACCAAACCAACTAGACGTAGGCTTTTACCTTCATCGAAGGGCCGAACTAGTATAAACCTTATGTGTCCTTTGTGTGCTATGAACCCCTTCAAGCTAACCCGTGCGATGGTTCCATCATCAAGTCCGCTAAACCGGACATCTGCCGTGTTATTTCCACGACAATTCTGACCCGTTTCGTGGACTATTACTCACCGTTTTGGGGTCCCATAGTGATTTCCAGGATTTATGAACCGCGCGGTGCGTTTACATGTCGGTCATCAACACTCGAAGTTTTGGCCAATTCTGACCCATTTCGTGGACTATTACTCACCGTTATGCGGTCCTGAAGCGATTTTCATAGTTGCTAAAGCCCAAGGTGCGCTTACGTGTCGGTTATTAGCAATCGCTGTTTTGTCCGACTTTGACCTCTTTCGTGGACTATTACTCATTGTTTTGGGGTCCCGGAGTGATTTTCAAGATTGACGAACCGCGGAGTGCGTTTACGTGTCGGTCATCAACACTCGCGGTTTTGGCCGATTCTGGCATGTTTTGTGGACTATTACTCACTGTTTGGGGGTCCCAGCGTGATTTCCAGGATTTACGAACCCAGGGGTGCGTTTATGTGTCGTTCATCAACACTAGTGGTTTTTGTCGATTCTGACCCGTTTCGTGGACTATTACTCACTGTTTTGGGGTCCCGGAGTGATTTCCAGGATTTACGAACCCAAGGGTGCGTTTATGTGTCGGTCATCAACACTCAAAGTTTTTGCCCATTCTGACCCGTATCGTGGACTATTACTCACCGTTTTGGGGTCCTGAAGCGATTTCCATAGTTGCTAAAACCCAAGTTGCGCTTACGAGTCGGTTATCAGCACTCCCAGTTTTGGCTGATTTTGGCCTGTTTCGTGGACTATTACTCACTGTTTTGGTGTCCCGGAGTGATTTTCAAGATTGACGAACCCCGGGGTGCGTTTACTTGTTGGTCATCAACACTCGCGGTTTTGGCCGATTCTGGCATGTTTTGTGGACTACTCACTGTTTTGGGGTCCCGGAGTGATTTCCCGGATTTACGAACCCAGGGGTGCGTTTACATGTCGTTCATCAACACTCGCAGTTTTTGTCGATTCTGACCGGTTTCGTGGACTATTACTCACCGTTTTGGGGTCCCATAGTGATTTCCACGATTGACGAACCCCGCGGTGCGTTTACATGTCCGTCATCAACACTCGAAGTTTTGGCCAATTCTGACCCATTTCGTGGACTATTACTCACCGTTTTGGGGTCCTAAAGCGATTTCCATGGTTGCTAAACCCCAAGGTGCGCTTACGTGTCGGTTATCAGCACTCGCAGTTTTGGCCGATTTAGGCCTTTTTCGTGGACTATTACTCACTGTTTTGGGGTCCCGGAGTGATTTTCAAGATTGACGAACCACGGGGTGCCTTTACGTGTCGGTCATCAACACTCGCAGTTTTTGTCGATTCTGACCCGTTTCGTGGACTATTACTCACCGCTTTGGGTTCCCGAAGTGATTTCCGGGATTTACGAATCCAGGGGTGCGTTTACGTGTCGTTCATCAACACTCGTGGTTTTTGTCTATTCTGACCCGTTTCGTGGACTATTACTGATTTCCAGGATTTACGAACCCCGCGGTGCATTTACATGTCCGTCATCAACACTCAAAGTTTTGGCCGATTCTGACCTGTTTCGTGGACTATTACTCACCGTAATGGGGTCCTGTAGCAATTCCCATAGTTGCTAAACCCCAAGGTGCGCTTACGTGTCGGTTATCAGCACTCGCAGTTTTGGCCGATTTTGGCCTCTTTCGTGGACTATTACTCACTGTTTTGGGGCCATGGAGTGATTTTAGAGACTGACGAACCACGGGGTGCCTTTACGTGTCGGTCATCAATACTCACATTTTTTGTCGATTCTGACCCGTTTCGTGGACTATTACTCACCGTTTTGGGGTCCCATAGTGATTTCCAGGATTTACGAACCGCACGGTGCGTTTACATGTCTGTCATCAACACTCGAAGTTTTGGCCAATTCTGACCCATTTCGTGGACTATTACTCACCGTTATGGGGTCCTAAAGCGATTTTCATAGTTGTTAAAGCCCAAGGTGCGCTTACGTGTCGGTTATTAGCAATCGCAGTTTTGGCCGATTTTGGCCTCTTTCGTGGACTATTACTCACTGTTTTGGGGTCCCGGAGTGATTTTCAAGATTGACAAACCACGGAGTGCGTTTACGTGTCGGTCATCAACACTCGCGGTTTTGGCCGATTCTGGCATGTTTTGTGGACAATTACTCACTGTTTTGGGGTCCCGGAGTGATTTCCAGGATTTACAAACCCAGGGGTGCGTTTATGTGTCGTTCATCAACACAAGTGTTTTTTGTCGATTCTGACCCGTTTCGTGGACTATTACTCACTATTTTGGGGTCCCGGAGTGATTTCCGGGATTTACGAACCCAGGGGTGCGTTTATGTGTCGGTCATCAACACTCAAAGTTTTTGCCGATTCTGTCCCGTATCGTGGACTATTACTCACCGTTTTGGGGTCCTGAAGCGATTTCCATAGTTGCTAAAACCCAAGTTGCGCTTACGTGTCGGTTATTAGCACTCCTAGTTTTGGCTGATTTTGGC
>LR738713.1:656616-667473 GCA_902687465.1 Secale cereale | reverse complement strand
GTTTTGGGGCCCCGGATTGATTTTAGAGACTTACGAACCACGGGGTGCCTTTACGTGTCGGTCATCAACACTCGAATTTTTTGTCGATTCTGACCCGTTTCGTGGACTATTACTCACCGTTTTGGGGTCCCATAGTGATTTCCAGGATTTACGAACCGCGTGGTGCGTTTACATGTCCGTCATCAACACTCGAAGTTTTGGCCAATTCTGACCCATTTCGTGGACTATTACTCACCGTTATGGGGTCCTGACGCGATTTTCATAGTTGCTAAAGCCCAAGGTGCGCTTATGTGTCGGTTATTAGCAATCGCAGCTTTTGCCGATTTTGGCCTCTTTCGTGGACTATTACTCACTGTTTTGGGGTCCCGGAGTGATTTTCAAGATTGACGAACCACGGGGTGCGTTTACGTGTGGGTCATCAACACTCGCGGTTTTGGCCGATTCTGGCATGTTTTATGGACTATTACTCACTGTTTTGGGGTCCCGGAGTGATTTCCAGAATTTATGAACCCAGGGGTGCGTTTATGTGTCGTTCATCAACACTAGTGCTTTTTGTCGATTCTGACCCGTTCCGTGGACTCTTACTCACTGTTTTGGGGTCCCGTAGTGATTTCCAGGATTTACGAACCCAGGGGTGCGTTTATGTGTCGGTCATCAACACTCAAAGTTTTTGCCGATTCTGACCCGTATCATGGACTATTACTCACCGTTTTGGGGTCCTGAAGCGATTTCCATAGTTGCTAAAACCCAAGTTGCGCTTACGTGTCGGTTATCAGCACTCCCAGTTTTTGCTGATTTTGGCATGTTTCGTGGACTATTACTCACTGTTTTGGTGTCCCGAAGTGATCTTCAAGATTGACGAACCCCGGGGTGCGTTTACTTGTTGGTCATCAACACTCGCGGTTTTGGCCGATTCTGGCATGTTTTGTGGACTACTCACTGTTTTGGGGTCCCGGAGTGATTTCCAGGATTTACGAACCCAGGGGTGCGTTTACATGTCGTTCATCAACACTCGCAGTTTTTGTCGATTCTGACCCGTTTCGTGGACTATTACGCACGGCTTTGGGGTCCCGAAGTGATTTCCGGGATTTACGAATCCAGGGGTGCATTTACGTGTCGTTCATCAGCACTCATGGTTTTTGTCTATTCTGACCCGTTTCGTGGACTATTACTGATTTCCAGGATTTACGAACCCCGCAGTGCATTTACATGTCCGTCATCAACACTCAAAGTTTTGGCCGATTCTGACCCGTTTCTGAAGGAAATATGCCCTAGAGGCAATAATAAAGATGTTATTTGTATTTCCTTATATCATGATAAATGTCTTTTATTCATGCTAGAATTGTATTAACCGGAAACTTAGTACATGTGTGGATACATAGACAAAACAGTATGTCCCTAGTATGCCTCTACTAGACTAGCTCATTGATCAAAGATGGTTATGTTTCCTAACCATAGACATGAGTTGTCATTTGATCAACGGGATCACATCATTAGGAGAATGATGTGATGGACAAGACCCATCCGTTAGCATAGCACTATGATCGTTTAGTTTAACTGCTATTGCTTTCTTCATGACTTATACATTTTCCTATGACTATGAGATTATGCAACTTTTGAATACCGTAGGAACACCTTGTGTGCTATCAAACGTCACAACGTAAGTGGGTGATCATAAAGATGCTCTACAGGTGTCTCCGAAAGTATTCGTGGTGTTGGCATAGATCAAGATTAGGATTTGTCACTCCGAGTGTCGGAGAGGTATCTCTGGGCCCTCTCGGTAACACACATCATAATAAGCCTTGCAAGCAAAGGACTAATGAGTTAGTCACGATATGATGTGTTACGGAACGAGTAAAGAGACTTGCTGGTAAACGAGATTGAACTAGGTATAAAGATACCGACGATCGAATCTCGGGCAAGTAACATACCGTTTGACAAAAGGAACAACGTATGTTGTTATGCTGTTCTGACCGATAAAAGATCTTCGTAGAATATGTAGGAGCCAATATGAACATCCAGGTTCCGCTATTGGTTATTGACCAGAGATGAGTCTCGGTCATGTCTACATAGTTCTCGAACCCGTAGGGTCCGCACGCTTAACGTTTGATGACGATCGGTATTATGAGTTTTTGAGTATTGATGTACCGAAGGTAGTTCGGAGTCCCGGATGGGATCACGGACATGACGAGGAGTCTCGGAATGTCCGAGACATAAAGATTAATATATTGGACGGCTATATTCGGACACCGGAAGTATACCGGAAAAGTTTCGGATTTATCGGGAATGCCGGAGGGGGTTACCGGAACCCCCTACGAGAGGGGATGGTCCATAGTGGGCCTAAAGGGTGAGAGAGAGGCAGCCCATAGGGCTGGCCGGCGCCCCCACCTAGGAATCCTAGTTGGACTAGGATCGGGGGGGCGCCACCTCTCCTATTCCTTTCCCCCTTCTTCCTTTCGGTGAATCCTACTAGGAATAGGATTGCAATCCTATTCCTAGTAGGAATCCCTTCCCTAGCCGCACCAGGAGAGTTGGCCGGCCCCTCCTCCCTTGCTCCTTTATATACGGGGGCAGGGGGGCACCCAAAGACACACAAGTAGAATTGTTTTAGCCGTGTGCGGTGCCCCCCTCCACAGAATCACACCTCGGTCGTACCGTCGCGGAGCTTAGGAGAAGCCCTACGCCGGTGAACACATCATATCTGTCACCACGCCGTCGTGCTGACGAAACTCTCCCGTGAAGCTCAACTGGATCAAGAGCTCGTGGGACGTCATCAAGCTGAACGTGTGCTGAACGCGGAGGTGCCGTACGTTCGGTGCTTGATCGGTTGGATCGCGAAGAAGTTCGACAACATCAACCGCGTCACTTGATGCTTCCGCTCCCGGTCTACGAGGGTACGTAGACACACTCTCCCCTCTCGTTGCTATGCATCTGGTAGATAGATCTTGCGTGATCGTAGGAAAATTTTAAAATACTACGTTCCCCAACAGTGGCATCATGAGCCAGGTCTATGCGTAGATGATATGCACGAGTAGAACACAATGAGATTGTGGATGATACTAGTCATACTGCTTACCAGCATGTCATACTTTGCTTCGGCGGTATTGTGAGATGAAGCGGCCCGGACCGACATTACGCGTACGCATACGCGAGACTGGTTTCACCGTTACGAGCACTCGTTGCTTAAAGGTGACTGGCGGGTGTCTGTCTCTCTCACTTTAGCTGAATCAAGTGTGGCTACGCCCGGTCCTTGTGAAGGTTAAAACAGCACATAATTGACGAAACATCGTTGTGGTTTTGTATGCGTAGGTAAGAACGGTTCTTGCTAAGCCCGTAGCAGCCACGTAAAACTTGCAACAAACAAAGTAGAGGACGTCTAACTTGTTTTTGCAGGGCATGTTGTGATGTGATATGGTCAAGACATGCTGAGTTATACGGTTTTGTATGAGATGATCATGTTTTGTAAAGTTATCGGCAACTGGCAGGAGCCATATGGTTGTCGCTTTATTGTATGAAATGCAATCGCCATGTAATTGCTTTACTTTATCACTAAGCGGTAGCGATAGTCGTGGAAGCAATAGTTGGCGAGACGACAACGATGCTACGATGAAGATCAAGGTGTCAAGCCGGTGACGAAGGTGATCATGACGGTGCTTTGAAGATGGAGATCAAAAGCACAAGATGATGATGGCCATATCATGTCACATATTTTGATTGCATGTGATGTTTATCTTATTATGCTTCTTATTTTTCTTAGAACGACGGTAGCATTATAAGATGATCCCTTACTAAATTTCAAGGTATAAGTGTTCTCCCTGAGTATGCACCGTTGCGAAAGTTCGTCGTGCCGAGACACCACGTGATGATCGGGTGTGATAAGCTCTACGTTCAAATACAACGGGTGTAAGCCAGTTTTGCACACGCAGAATACTCGGGTTAAACTTGACGAGCCTAGCATATACAGATATGGCCTCGGAACACTGGAGACCGAAAGGTCGAGCGTGAATCATATAGTAGATATGATCAACATAAGATGTTCACCATTGAAAACTACTCGATCTCACGTGATGATCGGACATGGTTTAGTTGATTTGGATCACGTGATCATTTAGATGACCAGAGGGATGTCTATCTAAGTGGGAGTTCTTTAAATTAATATGATTAATCTGAACTTTAATTTATCATGAACTTAGTCCTGATAGTTTTGCATATCTATGTCGTTGTAGATCAATGGCCCGTGCTACCGTTCCTTTGAATTTTAATGCATTCCTAGAGAAAGCTAAGTTGAAAGATGATGGTAGCAATTACACGGACTGGGTCCGTAACCTGAGGATTATCCTCATTGCTGCACAGAAGAATTATGTCCTTGAAGCACCGCTAGGTGACAAGCCCCCTTCCGCTGATGCAGACGCTTTGAACGTCTGGCAGTCACGGTCTGATGACTACACGATAGTTCAGTGTGCCATGCTTTACGGCTTAGAACCGGGACTTCAACGACGTTTTGAACGTCATGGAGCATATGAAATGTTCCAGGAGTTGAAGTTAATATTTCAAGCAAATCCCGAATTGAGAAATATGAGATTTCCAATAAGTTCTACAGCTGCAAAATGGAGGAGAATAGTTCTATCAGTGAACACTTGCTCAGAATGTCTAGGTACTACAATCATATGACTCAACTTGGTTGCAAAGTTGACGAGGATAGTGTTATTGATAGAGTTCTTCAATCACTGCCACCAAGCTATAAAAGCTTCGTGATGAACTATAACATGCAAGGGATGCAAAAGACAATTCCCGAGCTCTTCGCTATGCTCAAAGCTGCGGAGGTAGAAATCAAAAAGGAGCATCAAGTGTTGATGGTTAACAAGACCACTAGTTTCAAGAAAAAGGGCAAGGGAAAGAAAGGGAACTTCAAAAAGAATAGCAAGTCAGTTGCTACTTCAACGAAGAAACCCAAATCTGGAGCCAAGCCTGAAACTGAGTGCTTCTACTGCAAGGGGACTGGACACTGGAAACGGAACTGCCCCAAGTATTTGGCGGATAAGAAGGATGGCAAGATGAACAAAGGTATATGCGATATACATGTTATTGATGTGTACCTTACTAATGCTCGTAGTAGTACCTGGGTATTTGATACCGGTTCGGTTGCTAATATTTGTAACTCGAAACAGGGACTACGGATTAAACGAAGATTAGCTAAGGACGAGGTGACGATGCGCGTGGGAAACGGTTCCAAAGTCGATGTGATCGCCGTCGGCACGCTACCTCTACATCTACCTTCGGGATTAGTTTTAGACCTAAATAATTGTTATTTGGTGCCAGCGTTGAGCATGAACATTATATCTGGATCTTGTTTATTGCGAGACGGTTATTCATTTAAATTAGAGAATAATGGTTCTTCCATTTTGATGAATAATATCTTTTATGGTCATGCACCCTTAAAGAGTGGTCTATTCTTACTGGATCTCGATTGTAGTGATACACATATTCATAATATTGAAACCAAAAGATGCAAGGTTAATAATGATAGTGCAACTTATTTGTGGCACTGCCGTTTAGGTCATATTGGTGTAAAACGCATGAAGAAACTCCATAAAGATGGACTTTTGGAATCACTTGATTATGAATCACTTGGTGCTTGCGAACCATGCCTCATGGGCAAGATGACTAAAACTCCGTTCTCCGGAACTATGGAGCGAGCAACAGATTTGTTGGAAATCATACATACTGATGTATGTGGACCAATGAGTGTTGATGCTCGCGGCGGGTATCGTTATTTTCTGACCTTCACTGATGATTTGAGCAGATATGGGTATATCTACTTAATGAAACACAAGTCTGAAACATTTGAAAAGTTCAAAGAATTTCAGAGTGAAGTGGAGAATCATCGTAACAATAAAATAAAGTTCCTACGATCTGATCGTGGAGGAGAATATTTGAGTTACGAGTTTGGTCTTCATTTGAAACAATGTGGAATAGTTTCACAACTCACGCCACCTGGAACACCACAACGTAATGGTGTGTCCGAACATCGTAACCGTACTTTATTGGATATGGTGCGATCTATGATGTCTCTTACCGATTTACCACTATCGTTTTGGGGTTATGCTTTAGAGACAGCTGCATTCACGTTAAATAGGGCACCATCTAAATCCGTTGATACGACGCCTTATGAACTATGGTTTGGCAAGAAACCAAAGTTGTCGTTTCTTAAAATTTGGGGCTGCGATGCTTATGTGAAAACACTTCAACCTGATAAGCTCGATCCCAAGTCGGAAAAATGTGTCTTCATAGGATACCCAAAAGAGACTGTTGGGTACACCTTCTATCACAGATCCGAAGGCAAATTATTCGTTGCTAAGAACGGATCCTTTCTAGAAAAAGAGTTTCTCTCGAAAGAAGTGAGTGGGAGGAAAGTAGAACTTGATTTGGTAATTGTACCTTCTCCCATATTGGAAAGTAGTACATCACAGGAAATTGTTCCAGTGATTCCTACACCAATTAGTGAGGAAGTTGATGATAATGATCATGAAACTTCGGATCAAGTTTCTACTGAACGTCGTAGATCAACCAGAGTACGTTCCGCACCAGAGTGGTACGGCAACCCAGTTCTGGAAATCATGTTACTAGACCATGATGAACCTACGAACTATGAGGAAGCGATGATGAGCCCAGATTCCGCAAAATGGCTTGAAGCCATGAAATCTGAGATGGGATCCATGTATGAGAACAAAGTATGGACTTTGGTTGACTTGCCCGATGATCGGCAGGCCATCGAAAATAAATGGATCTTCAAGAGGAAGACCGACGCAGACGGTAATATTACTGTTTACAAAGCTCGACTTGTTGCGAAAGGTTTTCGACAAGTTCAAGGAGTTGACTACGATGAGACTTTCTCACCTGTAGCGATGCTTAAGTCTGTCCGAATCATGTTAGCAATTGCCGCATTTTATGATTATGAAATCTGGCAAATGGATGTCAAAACTGCATTCCTAAATGGATATCTCAAAGAAGAGTTGTATATGATGCAACCAGAAGGTTTTGTCGATCCAAAAGGTGCTAACAAAGTATGCAAACTCCAGCGATCCATCTATGGACTGGTGCAAGAATCTCGGAGTTGGAATGTACGCTTTGAATAGGTGATCAAAGCATATGGTTTTATACAGACTTTTGGAGAAGCCTGTATTTACAAGAAAGTGAGTGGGAGCTCTGTAGCATTTCTAATATTATATGTAGACGACATATTGTTAATTGGAAATGATATAGAATTTTTGAATAGCATAAAAGGATACTTGAATAAAAGTTTTTCAATGAAAGACCTCGGAGAAGCTGCTTACATATTAGGCATCAAGATCTATAGAGATAGATCAAGACGCTTAATTGGACTTTCACAAAGCACATACCTTGATAAGATTTTGAAAAGGTTCAAAATGGATCAGTCAAAGAAGGGATTCTTGCCTGTTTTACAAGGTATGAAGTTGAGTAAGACTCAATGCCCGACCGCTGCAGAAGATAGAGAGAAAATGAAAGTCATTCCCTATGCCTCAGCCATAGGATCTATCATGTATGCAATGCTGTGTACCAGACCTGATGTGTGCCTTGCTATAAGTCTAGCAGGGAGGTACCAAAGTAATCCAGGAGTGGATCACTGGACAGCGGTAAAAAACATCCTAAAGTATCTGAAAAGAACAAAGGATATGTTTCTCGTATATGGAGGTGACAAAGAGCTCGTCGTAAACGGTTACGTCGATTCTAGCTTTGACACTGATCCAGATGACTCTAAGTCACAAACCGGATATGTATTTTTATTGAACGGTGGAGCTGTCAGCTGGTGCAGTTCCAAGCAGAGCGTCGTGGCGGGATCTACGTGTGAAGCGGAATACATAGCTGCTTCGGAAGCAGCAAATGAAGGAGTCTGGATGAAGGAGTTCATATCCGATCTAGGTGTAGTACCTAGTGCATCGGGTCCAATGAAAATCTTTTGTGACAACACTGGAGCCATAGCCTTGGCGAAGGAATCCAGGTTTCACAAGAGAACAAAGCACATCAAAAGACGCTTCAATTCCATCCGCGATCTAGTCAAGGAGGGAGACATAGAGATTTGCAAAATACATACGGATCTGAATGTTGCAGACCCGTTGACTAAGCCTCTTCCACGGGCAAAACATGATCAGCACCAAGACTCCATGGGTGTGAGGATCATCACTTTGTAATCTAGATTATTGACTCTAGTTCAAGTGGGAGACTGAAGTAAATATGCCCTAGAGGCAATAATAAAGATGTTATTTGTATTTCCTTATATCATGATAAATGTCTTTTATTCATGCTAGAATTGTATTAACCGGAAACTTAGTACATGTGTGGATACATAGACAAAACAGTATGTCCCTAGTATGCCTCTACTAGACTAGCTCATTGATCAAAGATGGTTATGTTTCCTAGCCATAGACATGAGTTGTCATTTGATCAACGGGATCACATCATTAGGAGAATGATGTGATGGACAGGACCCATCCGTTAGCATAGCACTATGATCGTTTAGTTTTTCTGCTATTGCTTTCTTCATGACTTATACATGTTCCTATGACTATGAGATTATGCAACTCCCGAATACCGTAGGAACACCTTGTGTGCTATCAAACGTCACAACGTAACTGGGTGATCATAAAGATGCTCTACAGGTGTCTCCGAAAGTATTCGTGGTGTTGGCATAGATCAAGATTAGGATTTGTCACTCCGAGTGTCGGAGAGGTATCTCTGGGCCCTCTCGGTAACACACATCATAATAAGCCTTGCAAGCAAAGGACTAATGAGTTAGTCACGAGATGATGTGTTATGGAATGAGTAAAGAGACTTGCCGGTAAACGAGATTGAACTAGGTATAAAGATACCGACGATCGAATCTCGGGCAAGTAACATACCGTTTGACAAAAGGAACAACGTATGTTGTTATGCGGTTCTGACCGATAAAAGATCTTCGTAGAATATGTAGGAGCCAATATGAACATCCAGGTTCCGCTATTGGTTATTGACCAGAGATGAGTCTCGGTCATGTCTACATAGTTCTCGAACCCGTAGGGTCCGCACGCTTAACGTTTGATGACGATCGGTATTATGAGTTATTGAGTATTGATGTACCGAAGGTAGTTCGGAGTCCCGGATGAGATCACGGACATGACGAGGAGTCTCGGAATTTCCGAGACATAAAGATTAATATATTGGACGGCTATATTCGGACACCGGAAGTATACCGGAAAAGTTTCGGATTTATCGGGAATGCCGGAGGGGGTTACCGGAACCCCCTACGAGAGGGGATGGTCCATAGTGGGCCTAAAGGGTGAGAGAGAGGCAGCCCATAGGGCTGGCCGGCGCCCCCACCTAGGAATCCTAGTTGGACTAGGATTGGTGGGGCGCCACCTCTCCTATTCCTTTCCCCCTTCTTCCTTTCGGTGAATCCTACTAGGAATAGGATTGCAATCCTATTCCTAGTAGGAATCCCTTCCCTAGTCGCACCAGGAGAGTTGGCCGGCCCCTCCTCCCTTGCTCCTTTATATACGGGGGCAGGGGGCACCCAAAGACACACAAGTAGAATTGTTTTAGCCGTGTGCGGTGCCCCCCTCCACAGAATCACACCTCGGTCGTACCGTCGCGGAGCTTAGGAGAAGCCCTGCGCCGGTGAACACATCATATCCGTCACCACGCCGTCGTGCTGACGAAACTCTCCCGTGAAGCTCAACTGGATCAAGAGCTCGTGGGACGTCATCAAGCTGAATGTGTGCTGAACGCGGAGGTGCCGTACGTTCGGTGCTTGATCGGTTGGATCGCGAAGAAGTTCGACAACATCAACCGCGTCACTTGACGCTTCCGCTCCCGGTCTACGAGGGTACGTAGACACACTCTCCCATCTCGTTGCTATGCATCTGGTAGATAGATCTTGCGTGATCGTAGGAAAATTTTAAAATACTACGTTCCCCAACAGTTTCGTGGACTATTACTCACCGTAATGGGGTCCTGAAGCGATTCCCATAATTGCTAAACCCCAAGGTGCGCTTACGTGTCGGTTATCAGCACTCGCAGTTTTGGCCGATTTTGGCCTCTTTCGGGGACTATTACTCACTGTTTTGGGGCCCCGGAGTGATTTTAGAGACTTACGAACCACGGGGTGCCTTTACGTGTCGGTCATCAACACTCGAATTTTCTGTCGATTCTGACCCGTTTCGTGGACTATTACTCACCGTTTTGGGCTCCCATAGTGATTTCCAGGATTTACGAACCGCGCGGTGCGTTTACATGTCCGTCATCAACACTCGAAGTTCTGGCCAATTCTGACCCATTTCGTGGACTATTACTCACCGTTATGGGGTCCTGAAGCGATTTTCATAGTTGCTAAAGCCCAAGGTGCGCTTACGTGTCGGTTATTAGCAATCGTAGCTTTTGCCGATTTTGGCCTCTTTCGTGGACTACTCACTGTTTTGGGGTCCCGGAGTGATTTTCAAGATTGACGAACCACGGGGTGCGTTTACGTGTCGGTCATCAACACTCGCGGTTTTGGCCGATTCTGGCATGTTTTATGGACTATTACTCACTGTTTTGGGGTCCCGGAGTGATTTCCAGTATTTACGAACCCAGGGGTGCGTTTATGTGTCTTTCATCAACACTAGTGGTTTTGGTCGATTCTGACCCGTTCCGTGGACTCTTACTCACTGTTTTGGGGTCCCGTAGTGATTTCCAGGATTTACGAACCCAGGGGTGCGTTTATGTGTCGGTCATCAACATTCAAAGTTTTTGCCGATTCTGACCCGTATCGTGGACTATTACTCACCGTTTTGGGGTCCTGAAGTGATTTCCATAGTTGCTAAA
>LR738713.1:621820-637831 GCA_902687465.1 Secale cereale | reverse complement strand
CGGAGTGATTTCCAGGATTTACGAACCCGGGGGTGCGTTTACGTGTCGTTCATCAACACTAGTGGTTTTTGTCGATTTTGACCCGTTTCGTGGACTGTTACTCACTGTTTTGGGGTCCCGGAATGATTTCCAGCATTTACGAACGCAGGGGTGCGTTTATGTGTCGGTCATCAACACTCAAAGTTTTGGCCAATTCTGACCCGTATCGTGGACTATTACTCACCCTTTTGGGGTCCTGAAGCGATTTCCATAGTTGCTAAAACCCAAGTTGCGCTTACGTGTCGGTTATTAGCACTCCTAGTTTTGGCTGATTTTGGCCTGCTTCGTGGACTATTACTCACTATTTTGGTGTCCCGGAGTGATTTTCAAGATTGACGAACCCCGGGGTGCGTTTACTTGTTGGTCATCAACACTCGCGGTTTTGGCCGATTCTGGCATGTTTTGTGGACTACTCACTGTTTTGGGGTCCCGGAGTGATTTCCAGGATTTACGAACCCAGGGGTGCGTTTACATGTCGTTCATCAACACTCGTAGTTTTTGTCGATTCTGACCCGTTTCGTGGACTATTACTCACCGTTTTTGGGTCCCATAGTGATTTCCACGATTGACGAACCCCGAGGTGCGTTTACATGTCCGTCATCAACACTCGAAGTTTTGGCCAATTCTGACCCATTTCGTGGACTATTACTCAGCGTTTTGGGGTCCTAAAGCGATTTCCATAGTTGCTAAACCCCAAGGTGCACTTACGTGTCGGTTATCAGCACTCGCAGTTTTGGCCGATTTAGGCCTCTTTCGTGGACTATAACTCACTGTTTTGGGGTCCCGGAGTGATTTTCAAGATTGACGAACCACGGGGTCCCTTTACGTGTCGGTCATCAACACTCGCAGTTTTTATCGATTCTGACCCGTTTCGTGGACTATTACTCACCGCTTTGGGGTCCCGAAGTGATTTCCGGGATTTACGAATCCAGGGTTGCGTTTACGTGTCGTTCATCAACACTCGTGGTTTTTGTCTATTCTGACCCGTTTCGTGGACTATTACTGATTCCCAGGATTTACGAACCCCGCGGTGCATTTACATGTCCGTCATCAACACTCAAAGTTTTGGCCGATTCTGACCCGTTTCGTGGACTATTACTCACCGTAATGGGGTCCTGAAGCGATTCCCATAGTTGCTAAACCCCAAGGTGCGCTTACGTGTCGGTTATCAGCACTCGCAGTTTTAGTCGATTTTGGCCTCTTTCGTGGACTATTACTCACTATTTTGGGGCCCTGGAGTGATTTTAGAGACTAACGAACCACGGGGTGCCTTTACATGTCGGTCATCAACACTCGCATTTTTTGTCGATTCTGACCCGTTTCGTGGACTATTACTCACCGTTTTTGGGTCCCATTGTGATTTCCAGGATTTACGAACCGCGCGGTACGTTTACATGTCCATCATCAACACTCGAAGTTTTGGCCAATTCTGACCCATTTCGTGGACTATTACTCACCGTTATGGGGTCCTGAAGCGATTTTCATAGTTGCTAATGCCCAAGGTGCGCTTACGTGTCGGTTATTAGCAATCGCAGCTTTGGCCGATTTTGGCCTCTTTCGTGGACTATTACTCACTGTTTTGGGGTCCCGGAGTGATTTTCAAGATTAACGAACCACGGGGTGCGTTTACGTGTCGGTCATCAATACTCTCGGTTTTGGTCGATTCGGGCATGTTTTGTGGACTATTACTCACTGTTTTGGGGTCCCGGAGTGATTTCCAGGATTTACAAACCCGGGGGTGCGTTTACGTGTCGTTCATCAACACTAGTGGTTTTTGTCGATTTTGACCCGTTTCGTGGACTGTTACTCACTGTTTTGGGGTCCCGGAATGATTTCCAGCATTTACGAACGCAGGGGTGCGTTTATGTGTCGGTCATCAACACTCGAAGTTTTTGCCAATTCTGACCTGTATCGTGGACTATTACTCACCGTTTTGGGGTCCTGAAGCGATTTCCATAGTTGCTAAAACCCAAGTTGCGCTTACGTGTCGGTTATCAGCACTCCCAGTTTTTGCTGATTTTGGCCTGTTTCGTGGACTATTACTCACTATTTGGTGTCCCGGAGTGATTTTCAAGATTGACGAACCCCGGGGTGCGTTTACTTGTTGGTCATCAACACTCGCGGTTTTGGCCGATTCTGGCATGTTTTGTGGACTACTCACTGTTTTGGGGTCCCGAAGTGATTTCCAGGATTTACGAACCCAGGGGTGCGTTTACATGTCGTTCATCAACACTCGTAGTTTTTGTCGATTCTGACCCGTTTCGTGGACTATTACTCACCGTTTTTGGGTCCCATAGTGATTTCCACGATTGACGAACCCCGAGGTGCGTTTACATGTCCGTCATCAACACTCGAAGTTTTGGCCAATTCTGACCCATTTCGTGGACTATTACTCAGCGTTTTGGGGTCCTAAAGCGATTTCCATAGTTGCTAAACCCCAAGGTGCGCTTACGTGTCGGTTATCAGCACTCGCAGTTTTGGCCGATTTAGGCCTCTTTCGTGGACTATAACTCACTGTTTTGGGGTCCCGGAGTGATTTTCAAGATTGACGAACCACGGGGTCCCTTTACGTGTCGGTCATCAACACTCGCAGTTTTTGTCGATTCTGACCCATTTCCTGGTCTATTACTCACCGTTTTGGGTCCCGAAGTGATTTCCGGGATTTACGAATCCAGGGGTGCGTTTACGTGTCGTTCATCAACACTCGTGGTTTTTCTCGATTCTGACCCGTTTCGTGGACTATTACTGATTTCCAGGATTTACGAACCCCGCGGTGCATTTACATGTCTGTCATCAACACTCAAAGTTTTGGCCGATTCTGACCCGTTTCGTGGACTATTACTCACCGTAATGGGGTCCTGAAGCGATTCCCATAGTTGCTAAACCCCAAGGTGCGCTTACGTGTCGGTTATCAGCACTCGCAGTTTTGGCCAATTTTGGCCTCTTTCGTGGACTATTACTCACTGTTTTGGGGCCCCTACTGTTGGAAATATGCCCTAGAGGCAATAATAAAAGAGTTATTATTATATTTCCTTGTTCATGATAATCGTTTATTATCCATGCTATAAATGTATTGATTGGAAACTCAAATACATGTGTGGATGAATAGACAGACTTTGTGTCCCTAGTGAGCCTCTACAGGACTAGCTCGTTGATCAAAGATGACCGCGGTTTCCAGGTCATAGACATGAGTTGTCATTTGATAACGGGATCACATCATTAGGAGAATGATGTGATGGACGAGACCCAAACGTTAAACATAGCTTTTGATCGTGTCAGTTATCGCTATAGTTTTCTGCATGTCAAGTATAAGTTCCTATGACCATGAGATCATGTAACTCACTGCCACCGTAGGAGTGATTTGTGTGTGCCAAACGTCACAACGTAACTGGGTGACTATAAAGGTACTCTACAGGTATCTCCGAGGGTGTCTGTTGAGTTGACATGGATCGAGACTGGGATTTGTCACTCCGTGTGACGGAGAGGTATCTCCGGGCCCACTCGGTAATACGTCATCTCAATGAGCTCAAAGTGACTAAGTAGTTGGTCACGGGATTATGTGTTATAGTAACGAGTAAAGAGACTTGCCGATAACGAGATTGAACTAGGTATAGAGATACCGACGATCGAATCTCGGGCAAGTAACATACCGACGAGACAAAGGGAACTGTATACGGGATTGCCTGAATCCTTGACATCGTGGGTCATCCGATGAGATCATCGAGAAACATGTGGGAACCAATATGGGTATCCAGATCCCGCTATTGGTTATTGACCTGGGAATGTCTCGGTCATGTCTACATGGTTTCCGAACCCGCAGGGTCTACACACTTAAGGTTCGGTGACGCTAGGGTTGTTAGTGAGAATAGTGCATGGTTACCGAAGGTTGTTCGGAGTCCCGGATGAGATCCCGGACATGACGAGGGTCTCCGGAATGGTCCGGAGACGAAGATTGATATATAGGATGAAAGGTTTCGGAGTCCGGAAGTGTTCCGGGGAGCATCGGGAAATCGGCGGACGACCGAAAGGGGTTTCGGGGGTTCCGGAAGTAGTTCTGGGCCTAATGGGCCACAAGGGGGAACACCACAGCCCTCAGGGGGCTGTGCGCCCCCCCCTGGGCCCTCTCCTCATGCGGCTAAGGGGGGCTGGGCCCCCTAGGGCAGCCGCACCCCTTGGAGTGGGGGGCAAGGCACCTAGGGGGGGAAACCCTAGGGCCAGGCGCAGCCCTTGGCCGCCGCCCCCCCTCTGCCCTGGCCGCCGCCCCCCCTAGGGGAAACCCTAGGGCGCCCCCCTCTCCTCCTTCCCCCTATATATAGAGAGGTAGAGGGAGGGCAGCCAACACAAGTTCGTGCCTCGGTGCTGCCCTCCCTCTCCCATAACATCTTCTTCTCCCGCGGTGCTTAGGCGAAGCCCTGCTGGAATTCTCCTCCACCATCACCACCACGCCGTCGTGCTGCCGGTTCTCCATCAACCTCTCCTCCACCCCTTGCTGGATCAAGAAGGAGGAGACGTCCCCGAGCCGTACGTGTGAAGAACGCGGAGGCACCGTTGCTTCGGTGCTTGGATCTTCAGCGATCTGAATCGCGGCGAGTACGACTCCATCAACCGCGTTCTTAACGCTTCCGCTTAGCGATCTACAAGGGTACGTAGATCCAACTCTCCTCTCGTAGTAGCATCTCCTAGATTGATCTTGGTGAACGTAGAGAAAATTTTTTGTTTTCTATGCAACGTTCCCCAACAGTGGTATCAGAGCTAGGATCTTGCGTAGATGCTTTCTCGAGTAGAACACAAAAGGGTTTGTGGGCGTTGATGTTTAAATTGCTGCCCTCCTTAGTCTTTCTTGATTCAGCGGTATTATGGGATGAAGCGGCCCGGACCAACTTTACATGTCCACGTACATGAGACCGGTTCCATCGACAGACATGTGACTTTTGTTGCATAAGATGGCTGGCGGGTGTCTGTCTCTCCTATCTTAGTTGAATCGGAATAGAACAAGGCGGTCCTTGTAGAAGGTTAAATAGCAACTTGAATATCACCGTTGTGGCTTTGCGTAGGTAAGAAGTGTTCTTGCTAGATACCCGTAGCAGCCACGTAAAACATGCAACAACAAATTAGAGGACGTCTAACTTGTTTTTGCAGGGTATGTATGTGATATGATATGGCCAATGACATGATGAGATATATTTGATGTATGAGATGATCATGTTGTAATAGTTAATATCGACTTGCATGTCGATGCATACGGCAACCGGCAGGAGCCATAGGGTTGTCTTTAATTTTTGTATGACCTGCGTGTCAATCATTAAGCGCTTTGTAATGCTTTACTTTATCGCTAAATGGTAGCAATAGTAGTAAGAGCATGGTGGGCGCCGACAACCCCGATGGCGACACGATGATGGAGATCATGATGATGGGGATCATGGTGTGGCGCCGGTGACGATGGAGATCATGCCGGTGCTTTGGAGATGGAGATCAAAAGCACGAGTTGATGGCCATATCATGTCACTTATGATTTGCATGAGATGTTAATCCTTTTATGCATCTTATTTTGCTTAGGACGACGGTAGCATTATAAGATGATCCTTCACTAAAATTTCAAGATAAAATTGTGTTCCCCCCGAGTGTGCGCCGTTGCGAAGGTTCGTCGTTTCGAAGCACCACGTGATGATCGGGTGTGATAGACTCTACGTTCGCATACAACGGGTGCAAGCCAGTTTTGCACATGCAGAACACTCGGGTTAGACTTGACGAGCCTAGCATGTACAGACATGGCCTCGGAACACGGAGGACCGAAAGGTCGAGCATGAGTCATATAGTAGATATGATCAACATGTTGATGTTCACCATTGACACCACCTCATCTCACGTGATGATCGGACTTGGGTTGGTGAATTTGGATCATGTCACGCTCGAATGACCGGAGGGATGTCATTTTGAGTGGGAGTTATAAATAATTTGATTAGGTAATAACTCACTTATCATGAACAATAGTCTAAAATGTCTTTGCAAATTTTTGGTTGTAGATGGCTCGCGCAGTAGCTCCCCTGAATTTTAATGCGTTCCTAGAGAAAGCTAAACTGAAAGATGACGGGAGCAACTTTGTGGACTGGCTCCGCAATCTCAGGATCATCCTCACAGCTGCCCAAAAGGTTTATGTCCTAAATGCACCGCTAGGTGACCCCCCCGCTCCTACAGCCCCTGCAGACGTTTTGAACGTCTGGCAGACACGTTCGGATGACTATTCGATAGTGCAGTGTGCCATGTTGTACGGTTTGGAAGGAGGACTTCAAAGGCGTTTTGAACGTCATGGTGCATATGAGATGTACCAGGAGTTGAAGTTCATCTTTGAAAAGAATGCTAAGATCGAGAGGTATGAGGCCACCGATAAATTCTTTGCTTGCAAGATGGAGGAGAATTCGTCTGTCAGTGAGCACTTACTGAAGATGTCTGGGTACTATACCCGCATAGCTGATCTGGGACTTGTGTTCCCGGATGAGGCTATCATTGACAGAATTCTCCAGTCACTCCCTCCAAGCTACAAGAGCTTCGTGCAGCAGTATAACATGCAAGGGATGAACAAGACCATCGCCGAGCTGTTTTCGATGCTGAAAGTCGCTGAGGCAGACATCCAGAAGGAGTATCAAGTGTTGATGGTCAATAAAACCACCAGTTTCAAGAAGAATGGCAAGGGCAAGAAGGGTAACTCTAAGAAGGGTGGCAAAGCAGTTGCTAATCCAGTGAAGAAACCCAAGGCTGGGCCCAAGCCAGAGACTGAGTGTTTCTATTGCAAGGGGAACGGCCACTGGAAGCGGAACTGCCCTAAGTATCTGGCGGACAAGAAGGGGGCCAACAACAACAAAGGTATATGTGATATACATGTTATTGATGTGTACCTTACCAACTCTCGTTGTAGTGCCTGGGTATTCGATACCGGTTCGGTTGCTCACATTTGCAACTCTAAACAGGAACTGCGGAATAAACGGAGGCTGGCGAAGGACGAAGTGACGATGCGCATGGGAAATGGTTCCAAGGTTGATGTGATCGCCGTCGGCACGCTCGCTCTTCGATTACCATTGGGATTAGTTATGAACCTGAATAATTGTTATTTAGTGCCTGCGTTAAGCATGATCATTATATCTGGATCTTGTTTATTGCGAGACGGTTACTCATTTAAGTGAGAGAATAATGGTTGTTCTATTTATATGAGTAATATCTTTTATGGTCATGCACCCGAAGTTAGGGGTTTATTCTTATTGAATCTCGATAGTGATGATACACATGTTCATAACATTGATGCCAAAAGATGTAGAGTTAATAATGATAATACCACTTTCTTGTGGCACTGCCGTCTGGGTCATATCGGCGTGAAACGCATGAGGAAGCTCCATGCTGATGGACTTTTGGAGTCTCTTGATTTTGAATCACTTGACACGTGCGAGCCGTGCCTCATGGGCAAGATGACAAGGACCCCGTTTTCAGGGACAATGGAACGGGCAAGTGACTTATTGGAAATCATACATACTAATGTGTGCGGTCCGATGAGTGTAACGGCGCGCGGTGGATATCGTTATTTTCTCACCTTCACTGACGACTTAAGTAGATATGGGTATATTTACTTGATGAAGCATAAGTCTGAAACTTTTGAAAAGTTCAAGCAATTTCAGAGTGAAGTTGAAAATCATCGTAACAAGAAGATCAAATTCCTACGATCTGATCGAGGGGGAGAATATCTGAGTTATGAGTTTGGTGATCACTTAAGAAAATGTGGAATTGTTTCACAGTTGACGCCACCTGGAACACCACAGCGTAATGGTGTGTCCGAACGTCGTAATCGAACCCTATTAGATATGGTACGTTCTATGATGTCTCTTGCCGATTTGCCACTATCGTTTTGGGGGTATGCGTTAGAGACAGCTGCATTCACTTTAAATAGGGCTCCATCTAAGTCCGTTGAGACAACACCGTATGAACTGTGGTTTGGTAAGAAACCTAAGTTGTCTTTTCTCAAGGTTTGGGGTTGCGATGCTTATGTCAAAAGGCTTCAGCCAGAAAAGCTCGAACCCAAAGCGGACAAATGTGTCTTCATAGGGTACCCAAAAGAAACTGTTGGGTACACCTTCTATCTCAGATCCGAGGGCAAAGTGTTTGTCGCTAAGAACGGGTCCTTTCTCGAGAAGGAGTTTCTCTCGAAAGAATTGAGTGGGAGGAAGGTAGAACTTGATGAGGTTATTGAACCTCTGCTTCAACCAGAGAGTAGCGCAGCACAGAAAGATGTTTTTGTGGAGCCTGCAGAGGTTGAAGAGGACGCCAATGATGATGATCAAGAAGCTTCTGATCAAGTTACTACCGAACCTCGTAGGTCGACAAGGGTACGCACTGCACCTGAGTGGTATGGTAACCCTGTCTTGGAGGTCATGTTGTTAGACAACGGTGAACCTACGAGCTATGGAGAAGCGATGGTGGGCCCAGATTCCGACAAATGGTTAGAGGCCATGAAATCCGAGATGGGATCCATGTATGAAAACAAAGTATGGACTTTGGAAGTATTACCTGAAGGGCGGAAGGCCATTCAGAATAAATGGATTTTTAAGAGGAAGACGGACGCTGACGGTAATGTCACCGTGTATAAAGCTCGACTTGTGGCAAAGGGTTTTTCACAAGTTCAAGGGATTGACTACGATGAGACTTTCTCACCCGTAGCGATGCTTAAATCCGTCCGAATCATGTTAGCAATAGCTGCATATTTCGATTATGAAATTTGGCAGATGGATGTCAAGACAGCGTTCCTTAACGGTTTTCTTAAGGAAGAGTTGTATATGATGCAACCAGAAGGTTTTGTCGATCCAGAGAATGCTGACAAAGTATGCAGGCTCCAGCGTTCCATTTATGGGCTGGTGCAAGCATCTCGGAGTTGGAATCTTCGCTTTGATGAGGTGATCAAAGCGTTTGGGTTTATACAAGTTTACAATGAATCTTGTATTTACAAGAAAGTGAGTGGGAGCTCTATAGCGTTTCTAATATTATATGTGGATGACATATTGCTGATTGGAAACAATATAGAATTTTTGGATAGCGTGAAGGGGTATTTGAACAAGAGTTTTTCGATGAAGGATCTCGGTGAAGCTGCTTTCATATTGGGCATCAAGATCTATAGAGATAGATCAAGACGCTTGATAGGACTTTCACAAAGTACATACCTTGATAAAGTTTTGAAGAAGTTCAAAATGGATCAATCCAAGAAGGGGTTCTTGCCGGTATTGCAAGGTACAAAGTTGAGTAAGACTCAATGCCCAGTGACTGCGGAAGATAGAGAAAAGATGAGTGTCGTCCCCTATGCTTCAGCCATAGGCTCTATCATGTATGCAATGCTGTGCACGAGACCAGATGTCAGCCTTGCCATAAGTATGGCCGGAAGGTTTCAAAGTAATCCTGGTATGGATCACTGGACAGCGGTCAAGAATATCCTAAAGTACCTGAAAAGGACTAAGGAGATGTTTCTCGTTTATGGAGGTGATCAAGAGCTCGTCGTAAAGGGTTACGTCGATACAAGCTTTGACACTGATCCGGATGACTCTAAGTCTCAAACCGGATACGTATATATTCTCAACGGGGGAGCGGTAAGCTGGTGCAGTTCCAAGCAGAGCGTGGTAGCTGATTCTACATGTGAAGCGGAGTATATAGCTGCCTCGGAGGCGGCAAAGGAAGGTGTCTGGATGAAGGAGTTCATGACAGATCTTGGAGTTGTGCCTAGTGCACTGAACCCAATGACTCTGTTCTGTGACAACACTGGTGCCATTGCTCTAGCCAAGGAACCAAGGTTTCACAAGAGGACCAGACACATAAAGCGACGCTTCAATTCCATCCGCGATTCAGTCAAGGAGGAGGACATAAACATTTGCAAAGTACACACGGATTTGAATGTTGCAGATCCGTTGACTAAGCCTCTTCCACGGGCTAAGCACGATCAACACCAAGACTCTATGGGTGTTAGATTCATTACCTTGTAATGCTAGATTATTGACTCCAGTGCAAGTGGGAGACTGTTGGAAATATGCCCTAGAGGCAATAATAAAAGAGTTATTATTATATTTCCTTGTTCATGATAATCGTTTATTATCCATGCTATAATTGTATTGATTGGAAACTCCAATACATGTGTGGATGAATAGACAGACTTTGTGTCCCTAGTGAGCCTCTACAGGACTAGCTCGTTGATCAAAGATGACCGCGGTTTCCAGGTCATAGACATGAGTTGTCATTTGATAACGGGATCACATCATTAGGAGAATGATGTGATGGACGAGACCCAAACGTTAAACATAGCTTTTGATCGTGTCAGTTATCGCTATAGTTTTCTGCATGTCAAGTATAAGTTCCTATGACCATGAGATCATGTAACTCACTGCCACCGTACGAGTGATTTGTGTGTGCCAAACGTCACAACGTAACTGGGTGACTATAAAGGTACTCTACAGGTATCTCCGAGGGTGTCTGTTGAGTTGACATGGATCGAGACTGGGATTTGTCACTCCGTGTGACGGAGAGGTATCTCCGGGCCCACTCGGTAATACGTCATCTCAATGAGCTCAAAGTGACTAAGTAGTTGGTCACGGGATTATGTGTTACAGTAACGAGTAAAGAGACTTGCCGATAACGAGATTGAACTAGGTATAGAGATACCGACGATCGAATCTCGGGCAAGTAACATACCGACGAGACAAAGGGAACTGTATACGGGATTGCCTGAATCCTTGACATCGTGGTTCATCCGATGAGATCATCGAGAAACATGTGGGAACCAATATGGGTATCCAGATCCCGCTATTGGTTATTGACCTGGGAATGTCTCGGTCATGTCTACATGGTTTCCGAACCCGTAGGGTCTACACACTTAAGGTTCGGTGACACTAGGGTTGTTAGTGAGAATAGTGCATGGTTACCGAAGGTTGTTCGGAGTCCCGGATGAGATCCCGGACATGACGAGGGTCTCCGGAATGGTCCGGAGATGAAGATTGATATATAGGATGAAAGGTTTCGGAGTCCGGAAGTGTTCCGGGGAGCATCGGGAAATCGGCGGACGACCGAAAGGGGTTTCGGGGGTTCCGGAAGTAGTTCTGGGCCTAATGGGCCACAAGGGGGAACACCACAGCCCTCAGGGGGCTGTGCGCCCCCCCTGGGCCCTCTCCTCATGCGGCTAAGGGGGGCTGGGCCCCCTAGGGCAGCCGCACCCCTTGGAGTGGGGGGCAAGGCACCTAGGGGGGGAAACCCTAGGGCCAGGCGCAGCCCTTGGCCGCCGCCCCCCCTCTGCCCTGGCCGCCGGCCCCCCTAGGGGAAACCCTAGGGCGCCCCCCTCTCCTCCTTCCCCCTATATATAGAGAGGTAGAGGGAGGGCAGCCAACACAAGTTCGTGCCTCGGTGCTGCCCTCCCTCTCCCATAACATCTTCTTCTCCCGCGGTGCTTAGGCGAAGCCCTGCTGGAATTTTCCTCCACCATCACCACCACGCCGTCGTGCTGCCAGTTCTCCATCAACCTCTCCTCCACCCCTTGCTGGATCAAGAAGGAGGAGACGTCCCCGAGCCGTACGTGTGAAGAACGCGGAGGCACCGTTGCTTCGGTGCTTGGATCTTCAGCGATCTGAATCGCGGCGAGTACGACTCCATCAACCGCGTTCTTAACGCTTCCGCTTAGCGATCTACAAGGGTACGTAGATCCAACTCTCCTCTCGTAGTAGCATCTCCTAGATTGATCTTGGTGAACGTAGAGAAAAATTTTTGTTTTCTATGCAACGTTCCCCAACAGTGGTATCAGAGCTAGGATCTTCCGTAGATGCTTTCTCGAGTAGAACACAAAAGGGTTTGTGGGCGTTGATGTTTAAATTGCTGCCCTCCTTAGTCTTTCTTGATTCAGCGGTATTATGGGATGAAGCGGCCCGGACCAACTTTACATGTCCACGTACATGAGACCGGTTCCATCGACAGACATGTGACTTTTGTTGCATAAGATGGCTGGCGGGTGTCTGTCTCTCCTATCTTAGTTGAATCGGAATAGAACAAGGCGGTCCTTGGGGTATCCTTCCTCTGAGCCCATGCCCAAGCTTGATGTATAAATATTCTGGTAAACCGGATGACCCTCAACGTTTTTCTAAGGACAGGCTTTCTGAATCGGAAGTTACTGAGTCTGCTAAGAAGATGCTTAATATCTCCTTAGAAGAATGCAGCCAAACCGGATTGGCTCCGTATTACAAGAAAAACAAGCTGCCTGCAGTAAGTTTTGCTTTCCTTCATATGTCTGTAATCCGTTCCTTTAAACCGTTATTTCAATTATCTTTCACCTTTTGAACATGCTGATGATCCCTTCTGGAAGAGGAAGCCACAAGAGAAGGCCGGAAAACAGCCACGCCGGAAAGCTTTCGCTATCAAGAAGAGAAAGGCGGCTGCTGGCTCCGGTTCACATGCCGAAGATGATGATCCGGACTCCGAGGTATGGGTTAATCCGGTTCTGACTTACTCACTTTTTATCCATACTTGTATTTAATGGTAACTTTTCACAGGATTTGGCCGAAGGAGATAAACCGGCCGAAATTGAGGTAACTATCCTTTCTTCCGATTCAGAACCACTTCCACAAAAAAGTCGTCGGACAGTCCAGAAATATCAGTTTTCTCACCCTTATGCTCAATTGGATCCCAATTTTCTTTTGAAGAAACAGCAACATGAAGCCCTTCGCCGGACTACCCGCCATAGCGGCCTTGAAGTTGAATCATCTGGAATCTCTCTTACTCCAGCTCGGAGGCGCCGCTCTGAGGTTATACTCTCTCCAACTCTTCTTCATCCCAAGGCCAGGCTTATACGCAAACCGCTTAAACCGTCTGACCCTGATTATCAGGACACTCCCTTATCTTCTTCCGGCGAATCAACTGCCACACAACTCCCACCCCTGAAAACTGCACTTTGCTTTACAGTTCTAACTTGTTTTTCCAACTTCTTTCAGCAAGCCAAAGCCTAGCAAAAAACCGAAGGCCAACAAACCCACTGCTGAGACTGCCATTGATAATCCGGCGGTTGATCCGGATTCAGCTATCCCTCCGGAAGGCGAGCCCACAATTCCACTTGAAGATCCTACTCCTATGGATCATACTACTGCACCTGAAAATCCCAGCATCGAGAACTTCACTGAACCGGCAAGTTCTGCCCGGGCCGATCCTCCTCGGACTAGTCCGGCTCCTGCTAGCCCGGTTCACACTACGACCCCACCACCAACAACTGCTTCTCCGGAAGTTCAAATAACTCACACAGCTTACACCGCTCCTGCTGAGCCCACTGTCTTAGCCAAACATACGGCTAAAGCGGAGAAGCTGCATCAAGAAAAGGGTAAATGGAATACCGAGCTGTCTAGCTTAGCCGATATGAGTGCCTAGGAGCTCTATTCTGGGTACTTGAACCGGCTCCATACTAGTCGAGATTATGAAGCAGGCTTGGTTAACATGATGAAGGACAAGTATGAGGTAATCCTTTGCTTTTTGATTTTTTGCTTTTGACATGCTTCTGTATATATCATAGTAGCCCCCAAGTTCCGGTTTAGGTACGTCCAGAAGGTGAACCGGTACTTCCTGATTAAACAAATGATCTTACATTAGCCCCCAAGTGCCAGGGGCATAACTCGGTTTATGTGCCTGGGACTTGTCTGAAATTTTCTTTTGATACTTCAACTATCCATTAGCCCCCAAGTGTCAAGTAGACAACTTGTTTGTGTGCTTGAGACTTGTCTTTGAATTGCTATTGTTTGACGCTTCAAATTCCCATTAGCCCCCAAGTGTCAAGTAGACAACTTGTTTGTGTGCTTGAGACTTGTCTGACTTTTGCTTTCATTCCACTTGATTTTCCTTGCAGGCTGATTTGAACCGGAGGGCAGAAGAAATTACTGAACTCCGGAACAGACTTGCTGAAACGGAATCTGCTGCTTCTTAGGCCAAAAAAGACTTGGCGCTGAACTTAAAGACTGCTGAACAACTGAAGAAATTCTTTGAAGAGGAACGGACTGCTTTTGAAGTTCAGAAGAAGGACTTAGAAAAAAGGGCAAAGGACGCTGAAGAAGCCCTTAACCCGGTGACTGAAGAGTTAACCGGTTTAAAACGGCAAATAGAACTGATGACTTCTGCTGTGTTTGGTAAGTACTTAATCTATATTCCTGCTTTCATCCTTGCAATATTCAATCCGTTCCGGTTTAAGTGTGATAATCATATGCAGGGCGCCGTGTCACCCATCTTGGGGATGACTTACAGAAAAAACTCAAGGCATCTTATACTCTGGTCGAGCAGCTGTATTCCGGCGCTCAAAGGGTCATAAGCGCAATGTCTTTTAATAAACCGGCCCCCATTACCATCCAAGGCACATTAGAAAAGCTGTCTGTTTTGCCAGTGCGTTTGGAGGAAGTTAAGAAGTCTACTGCTCGAGCCGGTTCCCTCGTGGCGCTTACCAGAGCGAAAGCGTGGGTTCCGGACTTTGATCCGGAAGAAGCTTTGAATGGGTATCCAAATACTAAAGAAGACGGATCAGCTTTTACTGCAAAGGATCTCCATGCCTTGACGAAGGAGATGCGTCCTCTCGCCAGCAAACTTGCGGCCGAATCAGATTTATCCAGGTATCATCCGGGGTATGATTTACAGAACGAGCGGGTGGAGCGGCCGGTTTATGATACCGTCAATCTAATCGCACCAGTACGCCCTCATACCTTCGCCCCAGATATCGATCCGTCTGAACTCATCAATGGAGAGATGTACTTTCGTGCCTTAACGAAAATCGATTGGTGCGTCCCTGACTTCCAGCCGCTTCAAGAAGAGGAGGAGACTCCGGACCAAGTTGATACCCAGCCGTCGCAGCAGGAGGAAGCGTAGTTCATAGCATATCTTTGAAGTTGCAGTTTCATTTTGCCGAACAATCTTTAATCCGTTCAGGCTTGCTATGCCTTGTAATAGGATAGCTGAAAACATTGTCCGCTTTGATCTGGATACTCCGACTTCTTGTTTTAACATTGCCAATTTCAATTTGGTCTAACATGGCGGATCCTGCATATCATCTGTTCCTGCATAGACAATACTGAAAATATGTCCAAACGGTTTTACCGCTGGACCAATTAAATTGCTCTCACAAAATATATCAAACAAGTGTTTTGTTTGTACGAAAAATAGCTTCATACCTGCCACCAAGCATACTTAATATTCTTAATCCCGTAGAATTTAAAATTTTCTGAAGGAACCTTTGATAGGCCCAATAATAATCCCTGGTTTGATAAAAGACACCGGTTTAGATCACGCTGAAACTTCGTCCAGACATTTGCACATATACTTGGCTTTTGCCTGATGGCTGATCCATATTATAATGAACACCGGTTTAACTCATGCTGGTATTAATGACCCAGACTTTTAACTCATGCTGGTATTCATGACCCAGACTTTTAACTCATGCTGGTGTTCATGACCCAGACTTTAATTTTATAGATATGTGGTCAACTTCTTGAGTTGTCCCACTCCGGGTAAAAGAACCATAAAACATAAAGACCAGAAATGCAAATTTGCAAATAAAAACCATGTAGTCGAGGCTTTTTATGAGCTGCCAGGCTCAAAGCAAGGTTCAGCCAATCACTGGATGCGGGTACCATCCAGAGGGCCTGTTGATGGATGTAGGTACCATCCATAGGAACCGGATATGACCAACAAAGGTTAAGCTAGAATTCGGGTACAATCCTGCCCCCTGCTGGCGATATAAAACTTTGCCAATCACTGGATGCGGGTACCATCCAGAGGGCCTTTATGGTTCGGGTACAACCATAGGAAGAATTTTGCCAATCACTGGATGCGGGTACCATCCAGAGGGCCTTTATGGAACTTAACCAATCACTGGATGCGGGTACCGTCCAAAGGGTTTTTATGAAACTTAGCCAATCACTGGATGCGGGTACCATCCAAAGGGCTTTT
>LR738713.1:476804-493548 GCA_902687465.1 Secale cereale | reverse complement strand
TTTGGGGTCCCGGAGTGATTTTCAAGACTCACGAACCACGGGGTGCCTTTACGTGTCGGTCATCAACACTCGCAGTTTTTGTCGATTCTGACCCGTTTCGTGGACTATTACTCACCGTTTTGGGGTCCCATAGTGATTTCCAGGATTTACGAACCCCGCGGTGCGTTTACATGTCCGTCAGCAACACTCGAAGTTTTCGCCGATTCTGACCCATTTCGTGGACTATTACTCACCGTTATGGGGTCCTGAAGCGATTTTCATAGTTGCTAAAGCCCAAGGTGCGCTTACGTGTCGGTTATTAGCACTCGCAGTTTTGGCCGATTTTGGCCTCTTTCATGGACTATTACTCACTGTTTTGGGGTCCCGGAGTGATTTTCAAGATTGACGAACCACGGGGTGCGTTTACGTGTCGGTCATCAACACTCGCGGTTTTGGCCGATTCTGGCATGTTTTGTGGACTATTACTCACTGTTTTTGGGTCTCGGAGTGATTTCCAGGATTTACGAACCCAGGGGTGCGTTTACGTGTTGTTCATCAACACTAGTGGTTTTTTTCGATTCTGACCCGGTTCGTGGACTATTACTCACTGTTTTGGGATCCCGGAGTGATTTCCAGTATTTACGAACCCAGGGGTGCGTTTATGTGTCGGTCATCAACACTCGAAGTTTTGGCCGATTATGACCCGATCGTGGACTATTACTCACCGTTTTGGGGTCGTGAAGCGATTTCCAAAGTTGCTAAAACCCAAGTTGCTCTTACGTGTCGGTTCTCAGCACTCCCAGTTTTGGCAGATTTTGGCCTGTTTCTTGGACTATTACTCACTGTTTTGGTGTCTTGGAGTGATTTTCAAGATTGACGAACCCCAGGGTGCATTTACATGTTGGTCATCAACACTCGCGGTTTTGGCTGATTCTGGCATGTTTTGTGGACTACTCCCTGTTTTGGGTTCCCGGAGTGATTTCCTGGATTTACGAACCCAGGGGTGTGTTTACGTGTCGTTCATCAACACTCGCAGTTTTTGTCGATTCTGACCCGTTTCGTGGACTATTTGTGGGGACCCCGACTCATAAGTCGTGATCACCGAATGCACGTGTACAGTGATCCCAGAGATCAATGCTCACTGAACACACAGAAGCTGAATAACAAGAGTCTTACATCCATACATACCGTATTACACAAATAGGACCATAATGGTCAAGTCTTGAGTATATCATCGCAGCGGAAATCTTCAATAACAACTTGGACCCATGCCATCTGCCTTAACCCTACAGGCATTCTGACTGGGAAGTGTCCTAGCTCGCATGCTCGTCGCCAAGAAATCTTCATCATAACCTGTTCTCTCCTGCCTGGCCAATAAAATAACCAGTGGCAAGCAACCCAAGTGTGATGACAGAATAATTATGCAAGGATCTACTGCTAAATTGGCAGTTTTGCGGAAAGCTAGTTTTTCACATGCAAGTATGATCAACATATGACATGGATATGCATGTGTCTGCAACAAGTATCAGGGGGTCATAGACATCATTATCGAGAAAGAGTTGTAATCAACTCATGCTCAAGCTCATTGTGACTTTCTCACAATCACATCAACAATATCTCTGAATCGTGTTGTTACCCAGAAACTTATGGACATAGTCTAAGTAGCACTACCCAACTGTCGTTGACCGCGGACACGGCTATTCGAATAGTTTGACACTCTGCAGAGGTTGCACACTTTACCCACAAGATCCGGGGAACTTCCGTGTCATCCACGACCCGCGGTACCTCAAGTACCCGGGGTAAGCACCCGATCACTATCTTTCCCTAGACGACACTAACATAGAGTCCACTCGATTGGTAGTAATCCCCGTGCCCACATTTCACATCTTAATAATTGTGGAGACTCGCTCCATATTCATCACATACCACTGACACGGGGTACCAACGGTGTGTTCGGTGCCCCGTGAAAACAGTCATGGCTGCCTATCCAAGCACGACCCCGTCCCGAGAGTGACCTCGTGTCACCCCCGTCACTAGTAATGCGGGCACCATGCTAGTATCGACCTAGGTAATCAATAATGCCCTTTCCCATATAAGGGTAGAGTGGTTGCGCATGTTTGGTTGGGACGGTAGTCACACATAAATCTAATCCATCTGTGTAAACAACACTTTCGTCAAGCCTTGGCACACTACTTCTCACCAAGTAGTGCCCTAGCTCCTCATCATCTCCCAGGGGCATTAGTGGCACCCACTGGGTCATTTGCAAGTATGTCAGACCACACTTGTTTCACTCAATGCATAACCCCGACCCATTTTGCGTAGCCAACTACTATAGCATACATCTATCTACTCCCACCCACATAACCCTCATAGGAAGGTAGGGTCATGTTTGATGCAAGTATCAATAGTAAGTAACAAAGGTAGCAACCAAAGTGGTCTCCACCTCAACATGATTCCGATGCATTGATAATAAGGTGCTATGAGACATGTATAAAAAGGTTTCTCGAACATGGTCAAAGGGCTGCTTGCCTTATTCTTCTGAGTCATCAAACCTTCTGGTCCATCTCCGAGTACTTCGTTTATTTCGTCAACTAACGATGGAAACAATCGTAATAAGCAACACAATCAAGGCAACAATAAAAGTGCTCTAAAAATAGGAGTTGGACTTTTCTAGGATACCTCTGGTCATATGAAAAATAACCAAGGTGGTTTCATAGGTGTTCGGTCAATAGGTAGTTTCGAACATTTCAATGTGATGGAACCAAGGGGTTTATGGATTTGGAAGAAGTATACAGAAATATTTCCTTGAATGATGAGCCAAGGCACCCATCAACAAGTCATGATTTTAGAAGCATCAAGGAGTTGGTTTCAATGGATTTGGAATATAAATGAATTTCCTAGGATTTTGCAAAGCTGATAAATATGAAGAAATGGCTCAATATTTGGTGGGGTACAGAAACTATTAATAAAAATGTTCCAAAACTAAGTTTGGATGTGACAAGCATCTAGGAATTTGAATCACTGCATTTGTATTAAGATTGAGCTCTCTGTGATTTTCTAAAGTTCATCACAGAAAATGGAATATGGGCATTTGATAAATATTTGTGTAGGAAAAGTCTCTGGAATACTGTGCATGTTGCACCATGTGATAGAGCATGATTTATGGAGCCATAGGAAATTTGAATCATGCAATTTGGAGTTCATTTGAATTATCTAGGCATTTTTGAAGTTGACAGAATAAAGAAAAAGAAAAGGAATAAGGGTTCAACCTTATGCGGTGCTCTGGGTGAAGGATAGCTCGCGGGCCGGCCCAACTGCACAGCAGCGCGCAGGGGACCTGGCCACGTCGAAGGCGGCTTCCTGGAAATGCGTTTTCACACGGGGGAGACGGGCTATGCCGTAGCCGTCTCCACTTAAACCGGTGGGGCCTGCCTCTGGGGTCGCTGACCTGCGGGGCCCTCCCGCAGGACCTTCTCCTTCCTCCTGCCCGCGACAGGAGCGGGGCAGAGGAGCTCGGCCGCCGATCGCGCCGGTGACCTAGGGGGCCTCCGCCGACGTTCTGCGCACCGGAGTGCTCAGGGCGGCGAGGCGCACCCGCCCATGTGCTTCACGCCTGCGGAGGAGCTCGGGAAGGGGAGAAACACCTGGCGCGGCGATGATGGCGACGGCGAAGAGGGTTATGGTGTTACGGCCTCGGGGAGAATGGGGCGGAGCACGGGGAGGCACAAGGGGGTGCGGGAGAGGCTCCGGTGGTGGCTAGGTGGAGAGGGAGAGGCCGGGGTGCCTGAATTCGAGCAGGGCCCCGAGGCGGCAATGGCGACCGAGGAGGAGAGAGGAGGGCTCGGGAGGGAGCGTGCTTTGCTCAGGGAGGCTCACTGGAGGGTGAGGGAGTGGATGGAGTACGGAGAGGGGCTCGGGGAGGCCTTTTATAGGCTAGCCCGAGGTTCACCGCGGGGCTGTGCGCCGGCGGGGCCGTGGCCGTTGATGGAGGCCAATCTGGCTCTCCGGGGCATGTCTGAGGCGCTCGTGGACGAGGTCCAGTATAAGGGGAAAGCAGAGGAGGAGCGGGGAGGCGCCAGAGTCTTCGCGCGTGTGAGCTCGCTCATTGGTGCTCAGGGTCGGCCGGTGCGCGTGCGAGCAGGGGTGAGGGAGGAGGAGAGAGGAGGGGGCCGACCGCCCGGCGTGTTGCGGACGTCGAGGCCGCCTCGGGGGACACGAGGGGGAGGCCCAAGGCTGTCGGAAGCAGCAGATTGGGGGCGGCTGCAGTGCTACAGAGCACTGTAGCGCGCTCCAGAGCATGCTTTTGGCCGACATGGCCGTGCCTTTTGCTCCTTGGCCGTGTCCTCTTGTGTCCAGCAGTGCTAGGGAGTAGTAAACAATAGTGTGAAGGTCTTGGATGCCCTGGGGAGCCTCTGGAATGAGGAGAGAGGTGAAGAAGAGGGTGAAAGTTGCTGCGAGAATAGTGAATTTGGGGTTTTACCCCCCTCCAATAATTGAGCTGAGGCCATAGAGAGGTACTGGGGGGTAGAAGATGATCAGGAGAAGCTGTGGTAAGAATTTGAGGTAAAGGGAAATAGTAAAAGAGGTCCAAACACTTGTTTTGGTAATTGGACAGAAGGTGTTTGATCATGTTTTGGGAAGGCAAATGACCTCCAATTGGCATGGGACTTAACAGGATCAAATGTCACATATAATTAGGCCCCTACACCAAATTTGAGCTCATTTGGGCAAAGTGTCCAATGTAACTTTGGTGAACCCTAGAAATCAACAGAAATGGTTTCACCATGTTTGAGTCAAGCAAATCATCTCCCCTTGATGCACCACTTGGTGTAGCATCATCATTTAGGGTACTGATCATGCCCACAAAGTTTGAGGCTCGAGGTAAAAAGTTGGTAATGTAAAGTTGTTCAAATTTGCATTTGAACAGAAAGGGTTTTGGGGTGATCTGATCAAGTTATGCTTCTCCAAAACTTGTGCCATTTGGCATAGATGCATAATTACATCATTTTAGCATGTACACCAAGTTTGAGAGCATTTGGACAAGTTTGGCAATGTAAAGTTGCTCAAACTTCAAATATGGACAGAATGGTTTTGAGGGGATTAGATGATGTTCCCTTGATCTTCAAGGCATGAGGCTTTGCAGGATCATCAAATATATCATATATGACATGATAGAATTTCCCTGGAATTTTTTGGAGAATATTTCCTTTGTAAATATTTCAAAAGCTTGAAATATCCAGAAAGGGTTTTGGAAGGATTTGCCCAATATTTTGAACATGACCACATGTTGAAACTCTTATATATGGACAATATATGTCCTATGAGTCTCCCTGAATTTTGGCAAATATTTTTGAAATGATTAAATAATTTTTCCCTATTAAAGACCATTTCTGGCCTTAAGAAAAAGCTTTTAAATAAAATATAAAAATAACTTTTAAAATTATAATTTTGTGGTTTCTGGGAGTCCTATACCTAATAGGATTCAAATATACTTTTTGAAAGATTTTTCACACCCTAAATGAGGTACTTGCAGTGCAAACCTCAATTCAGGGGTTTTTGGAAAACTAATTTTAGAAAATACCATTTGGCCAAAATATTTTTATAAGAAAATTCTATACTAGTCTATACACATGGCATGATCATTGGAAAAAGGTTTTGGGTCAAGGAGATGAAGTATAAGAGTTGGAGGATTTATTTGATTTTCAGAGCACTAGCAAACAGCAGACAAAAGTCAAATCAAGCAAAGTCAAAAACACTCAAAAGTTTTTGGAAATCCACATTTTTAACATGAAAATTAGCTTAAGCAATGTGATATGAAAATCAGGATGTGACAGACCTACCCCCCTTACAAGAATCTCGTGCCCGAGATTCCCAGACTAGGCGTGGAAGGAAAGGCGGAGTCTTGGATAAGGGGTAGTCTTCACTTCTCCTAGTTGGTTCTGCTTCCGAGCGGTGCTCCTTGGAATCCTGAAGTGCTTGATGGTATGGCTTCTTGCTTGATGCCTTCCTTGATGGAGGTTGCTGAGGGGTCTCTTGCATAGGTTAGGTTGGCTTAGCTGTCAAAGGCTCGGTGATCGATGTCCTTGCGGGCATCGGGCTAGCTAGGAGGTAAGAAGTACTTCCAGAGTGGGGGCTCGTGGAAGATTTGGTGCACGGAGAGTATCTCAGGTGGTAGATCTAGCTGGGGAGCCGTCTACCACATGACTTGCAGTGATCTCAAAAGGGTCCAATGAACCTTGGTGCCAGCTTCCCCTTGACGTGGAAACGCTTGGTTCCCTTCAGAGGAGTTACCCGCAGGTACACGTGGTCCCCGACATGGAAACTCATGTCCCGACGATGAGTGTCAGCATAGCTCTTTTGCCTTGACTTGGCTGCCTTCAAACGCTCTCTGACTAGTTGGACCCGCTCTCCCGCTGCGCGGAGAATATCCGGTCCAAAGACTAGCCCTTATCCAGTCTCTGACCAGTTGAGGGGTGTGCGACATCTGCGTCCGTACAACACCTCAAATGGTGCCATCTGAAGGCTCGACTGGTAACTGTTGTTATAGGAGAACTCGGCAAAAAGGGAGACAATCCTCCCACTTGGCTCCATATGTCAAGACACAGGCTCGGAGTCATGACTTCGGGAATCTGATTGACTCGTTCAGTCTGACCTCCAGTCTGGGGGTGGAAAGTCGTGCTGAAAGATAACTTGGTTCCCAAGGGTTCTCGGAACTTCTTCCAGAACCTTGAGGTGAACTGGGTTCCTCGATCTGACACAATCTCCTTGGGAAATTCCGTGAAGACTTACGATTCGGTCGATGTAGAGAGCTGCCAGTCGGTTGCCATCATAAGGGGTCTTGACAGGAATGAAATGGACCACCTTGGTCAAATGATCGACTATGACCCAGATAGAGCCATGTCCTCTTATCCGACCTTGGTAATCCAGTGACGAAGTCCATTCCGACTTTGTCCCACTTCCACTCAGGAACCTTGAGTGGTTGAAGCAATTCGGTGGGTCGCTGATATTCAGCCTTGACCCTTTGGCACACATCACACTTTGCAACATAGGTTGCAATCTCTCTTTTCATCCCGTGCCACTAGAATCGTGCCTTCAAGTCTTGATACATCTTGGTGTGAGCATTCCTTCGACACGGAAATGCTCGGTTCCTTTGAGAGGGGGTTTGCAGATACACCCGATCTTCGACGCGGAAGTTACTTCTTGATGACGGTGGTCGGTGTAGATCTTCCTTCTCGACAGGGTGGTCTTCAAGCGTCTTCTATCCAGCTGTCCGTCGCTTCTTTGTCTTCGGGCAGACAAGTAGGCCATCAAATAATGATGTTACCCAACTTGTCCAAATACTCCGTGAGGTCTATGGGGGGGTACGCAAGGTAGGCTGGGGTATTGGTGGTGGTCTCGATTGAGGCTTAAGGGTTTCAAGGATTCTAGTGAATGAGTGAACTTTTATTATCTTATCCTTAAGCACAGTTTCTGAGATGCCAATAGCTCTATCTAGTACTCCGAATGGAAAAGCGGCCTCTCGCATAGACCAACTTCAATCACCACTCATGCCATACCTATCCTCATGACTCTCAAGAGACGGTCTAACAAAACTATACTGTCTGTGATCCCCAAATCTATATGTATGCCTACCTCTAAAATCCAAAGGTAGATCATACATGCTGCTGAGCTTGAATTGAGCTCCACAATCCAAGCACTCGACCTATACTTGCAAGGCTCAAGATAATGCATCTCTATTCTAAGGAAACACGTCATATGCCACTCCAAGATTTGTTTCCTTCCTATAAATCCACTCCAATAGCCAGGTAATTACCATCAATCACCACATAATCCAACAATTCTACAAATCTGATGTCTACGGTGTTCCACAAGATCTCAAGTCCCTATGATATCCAAACACTGGGAAGGACTACACATTACGATAGTATGTCCACCAAATTCCATCATCCGGGTCAAGTAAACTCCAAGATCACGACTATATAGATCTCTAAATCAACTCCTAACAAATAATCCAATCTCCTAGGTTATTGTCCACCGAAAAGCATGATATCATAATCAGGATCATAGGTCTAAATCCAATTTACTCCGAATCATGCAGACATATCCAGCATTATACCAACCAGAATCACCTACATAAATCCAAATCTCATGTCCAACGGGCACTTCTACATACTTCCCCAAAGTCATGATCTCACCAATATGAAAACCTCATAATCCACCAGGGTCTCAGATAATTCCTCGAAGTTACTGATATAAACCAGCAAGTCATCTGCCCAATATCCTCGAACTGGTCTATCTATGGCATCGTCAGACCTCGTGCTATATTAGGACGAAAATGTGCTCACTCATCGTGTCCACTAGCTCCTTTACGAACCCAGTGTTGTGCAAGGTTATAAAGGCTTAACAGGTTCTCTCGCTTTACCATGGGTTAGGCACATGGTTAAGGAATTGTGGTGGAGTGTCTCGTGAAGTCTCAAAGGGCCTAGGAATGGGGTTACTTGTCTGGAGGGTTAAACATAACTCCACGGGGTTGCAATTGATCGTGGAGGTTGTAGCAGAAGTCTTCAGTGCCAGTTGGCTGTTGAGGTAGAATCCTTGGTGCATCTTGTCTTGCGGTCTTCAATTGGGGGGAGAGAGAGAATAGAGGGAAGAAGCAGCGTAGAGGAGGGAAATGCCTAAAGGGGGTTTTCATAGTGAAAGAACAAACAACCAAGTGCCGTAAAGGCCACACGCATTTGTTAAGATAAGATAGGTGATATAGTCGCGTACATGCTGCCCAAGGCAAAAGTGCGACTTATATCGAAAACACTAACAGATAAGGACAAGCAACACATGACATGGTTTCATATGAACCGCTACATAGACTCGACTTCGCATAAGGGGGTACACGACTCAGCCTACCCTAGGGGTCCTCGGATTGACAGTCGTGAGGAGGAAGCCTTCAGTCTTTAGCTCTGTGGGTCTTCCGGTGGCTTGACAGATGGCTGCTTGCTGGGGCACATCCATCTAATATGCCCGAGCTCACCACACTCGCAACATGTGATGGAAGCAAAGAGGTTGTTATCCCGTCTTGGGTCTTGTTTCTGGTGGCCTGACGTTGGTCCCTCATGACGTAGATATGGTAGTCTAGCCTTATGCCTTCTTCGCGGGGTCCGATGGCGAGCTCCTTGAAGCTCTTCGATCTGTTGCTTCTGATTAGCGATGTAGACTTGTAGGGCAGTAATTTGTTGTTCCCGCATGATCACCTTCTTCTTCTCGAGGCAGTGGAGATGTAGAAGTGAAGGGAAATCCTCGCGGGACTTGAGGAATTCTTCCGTGAGGTTGCGCAGAAGATAATCGGCTGTGTGGGCGAAGCGGGTCTGGAGCCTGAGAGTTGGGTCTTCATCTCCTGGGGGAATCATGGCCTGCGAGGTGGTTCCTGTTCCGCTTTTGCTGGGCAGGTAACAAGTAGCCCGACCTTCCTTCATTTCTGGGAGGCGAAGAAGAGCTTCGTAGGCCACTTGCTGTATGGCCAGGTCCTTAGTGGGCATAGGTGGTCCGATAAAGAACCAGCCTTGAGGTGAGGTCTTGGCAGGTACAATCACTTTGGCATAGAATTCCGTCTTGAATTCACCATTGTCTAGTTTGTGCAGGGTGTACATCGGCTCCAAAGGATAGTGGCATTATTGGAGGCAGTCCCTTAGGAGTCGTGGAAATCCGATCATGAGGAGTCTCGTGGGGGCGACGACCATCTACAAGGAGGTTAGAGAAGAGTCAATATGACAAGAGTTGCTACGACAAGCGCAAAAGGTTGTCGCTGCTGAATAGTTCAGAAGGGGAGAGAAGTGGAATAAGTCTCGCAAGTGATTTGGAGGTCTCGGGGTCTAGCCCTTGTAGCTGGCATTGGCTTGATCTTCTCTTGTCTCTTTAATCATGACGATCCCCTGTGCCTTCTGGGCGTCGAGGGTACCAGGTAGGCAATCCATATGCAATGACAATTAACAAGGCATAATAGAGATCCACCATGTCGGGTTCGTTGATGAAAACATCGACACCAAGAGCGGGGGACGAAGAGAACCGTTTTCCTGCTCACTATAGTGAGGCGGACCAAATGGCAAGGTTCTCATCCACCGGTGGTTGTCGATACAAAAACGGTAGTGACAGGATTACTCTATTAGCGATGCATATCATGATTTTGCATAACCTATACCCTGGTCATTTATAGGCCAAAGTTGCACCATCTTGGGGGTTATCGTCAAGGGTGTCCCCCATCTTCTAGGTCTTCATGTCCTCACTCATCGAGGTTGTAGTTTCTGTTGGTACCGTCTTGTCGTGGTGTCACCAATCTTGCGTCCAGAAGAGGTGGGTGAGTGTTTGGCAAGGTGCACTCCACGAGGATTATGGAAAATCCAGTGGTCAGGGGTATAAGGGTTTTAGCGACCAAGGTTTTGAAGGGGGAGAGATCAAGTATAGCCTAGTTTTCGAAAAACTGAGGAGGGAAGAGAAGTATAGATAGTTTTGAAAACTAGTAATAGTTCTGAAAATAGTTTTACCCTAACTAACGACCATGCTAACTAAGGCTTCCTACAGTCAGGATGGCTCTGATACCAGCTCTGTGGGGACCCCGACTCATAAGTCGTGATCACCGAATGCACGTTTACACTGATCCCAGAGATCAATGCTCACTGAACACACAGAAGCTGAATAACAAGAGTCTTACATCCATACATACCGTATTACACAAATAGGACCATAATGGTCAAGTCTTGAGTATATCATCGTAGCGGAAATCTTCAATAGCAACTTGGACCCATGCCATCTGCCTTAACCCTACAGGCATTCTGACTGGGAAGTGTCCTAGCTCGCATGCTCGTCGCCAAGAAATCTTCATCATAACCTGTTCTCTCCTGCCTGGCCAATAAAATAACCAGTGGCAAGCCAATGAGTACTTTGAATGTACTCGCAAGCAACCCAAGTGTGATGACGGAATAATTATGCAAGGCTCTACTGCTAAATTGGCAGTTTTGCGGAAAGCTAGTTTTTCACATGCAAGTATGATCAACATATGACATGGATATGCATGTGTCTGCAACAAGTATCAGGGGGTCACAGACATCATTATCGAGAAAGAGTTGTAATCAACTCATGCTCAAGCTCATTGTGACTTTCTCACAATCACATCAACAATATCTCTGAATCGTGTTGTTACCCAGAGACTTATGGACATAGTCTAAGTAGCACCACCTAACTGTCCTTGACCGCGGACACGGCTATTCGAATAGTTTGACACTATGCAGAGGTTGCACACTTTACCCACAAGATCCGGGAAACTTCCATGTCATCCACGACCCGCGGTACCTCAAGCACCCGGGGTAAGCACCCGATCACTATCTTTCCCTAGACGACACTAACATAGAGTCCACTCGATTGGTAGTAATCCCCGTGCCCACATTTCACATCTTAATAATTGTGGAGACTCGCTCCATATTCATCACATACCACTGACACGGGGTACCAACGGTGTGTTCGGTGCCCTGTGAAAACAGTCATGGCCGCCTATCCAAGCACGACCCTGTCCCGAGAGTGACCTCGTGTCACCCCCGTCACTAGTAATGCGGGCACCATGCTAGTATCGACCTAGGTAATCAATAATGCCCTTTCCCATATAAGGGTAGAGTGGTTGCGCATGTTTGGTTGGGACGGTAGTCACACATAAATCTAATCCATCTCTGTAAACAACACTTTCGTCAAGCCTTGGCACACTACATCTCACCAAGTAGTGCCCTAGCTCCTCATCAACTCCCAGGGGCATTAGTGGCACCCACTGGGTCATTTGCAAGTATGTCAGACCACACTTGTTTCACTCAATGCATAACCCCGACCCATTTTGCGTAGCCAACTACTATAGCATACATCTATCTACTCCCACCCACATAACCCTCATAGGAAGGTAGGGTCATGTTTGATGCAAGTATCAATAGTAAGTAACAAAGGTAGCAACCAAAGTGGTCTCCACCTCAACATGATTCCGATGCATCGATAATAAGGTGTTATGAGACATGCATAAAAAGGTTTCTCGAACATGGTCAAAGGGCTGCTTGCCTTATTCTTCTGAGTCATCAAACCTTTTGGTCCATCTCCGAGTACTTTGTTTATTTCGTCAACTAACGATGGAAACAATCGTAATAAGCAACACAATCAAGGCAACAATAAAAGTGCTCAAAAAATAGGAGTTGGACTTTTCTAGGATACCTCTGGTCATATGAAAAATAACCAAGGTGGTTTCATAGGTGTTGGGTTAATAGGTAGTTTGGAACATTTCAATGTGATGGAACCAAGGGGTTTATGGATTTGGAAGAAGTATACAGAAATATTTCCTTGAATGATGAGCCAAGGCACCCATCAACAAGTCATGATTTTAGAAGCATCTAGGAGTTGGTTTCAATGGATTTGGAATACAAATGAATTTCCTAGGATTTTGCAAAGCTGATAAATATGAAGAAATGGCTCAATATTTGGTGGGTATAGAAACTATTAATAAAAATGTTCCAAAACTAAGTTTGGATGTGACAAGCATCTAGGAATTTGAATCACTGCATTTGGATTAAGATTGAGCTCTCTGTGATTTTCTAAAGTTCATCACAGAAAATGGAATATGGGCTTTTGATAAATATTTGTGTAGGAAAAGTCTCTGGAATACTGTGCATGTTGCACCATGTGATAGAGCATGATTTATGGAGCCATAGGAAATTTGAATCATGCAATTTGGAGTTCATTTGAATTATCTAGGCATTTTTGAAGTTGACAGAATAAAGAAAAAGAAAAGGAATAAGGGTTCAACCTTATGCGGTGCTCTGGGTGAAGGATAGCTCGCGGGCCGGCCCAACTGCACAGCAGCGCGCAGGGGACCTGGCCATGTCGAAGGCGGCTTCCTGGAAATGCGTTTTCACGCGGGGGAGACGGGCTATGCTGTAGCCGTCTCCACTTAAACCGGTGGGGCCTGCCTCCGAGGTCGCTGACCTGCGGGGCCCTCCCGCAGGACCTTCTCCTTCCTCCCACCCGCGACAGGAGCTGGGCAGAGGAGCTCGGCCGCCGATCGCGCCGGCGACCTAGGGGGGCTCCGCCGACGTTCTGCGCACCGGAGTGCTCAGGGCGGCGAGGCGCACCCGCCCATGTGCTTCACGCCTGTGGAGGAGCTCGGGAAGGGGAGAAACACCCGGCGCGGCGATGATGGCGACGGCGAAGAGGGTTATGGTGTTACGGCCTCGGGGAGAATGGGGCGGAGCACGGGGAGGCTCAAGGGGGTGCGGGAGAGGCTCCGGTGGTGGCTTGGTGGAGAGGGAGAGGCCGGGGTGCCCGAATTCGAGCAGGGCCCCGAGGCGGCAATGGCGACCGAGGAGGAGAGAGGAGGGCTTGGGAGGGAGCGTGCTTTGCTCATGGAGGCTCACTGGAGGGTGAGGGAGTGGATGGAGTACGGAGAGGGGCTCGGGGAGGCCTTTTATAGGCTAGCCCGAGGTTCACCGCGGGGCTGTGCGCCGGCGGGGCCGTGGCCGTTGATGGAGGCCAATCTGGCTCTCCGGGGAATGTCTGAGGCGCTCGTGGACGAGGTCCAGTCCAAGGGGAAAGCAGAGGAGGAGCGGGGAGGCGCCAGAGTCTTCGCGCGTGTGAGCTCGCTCACTGGTGCTCAGGGTCGGCCGATGCGCGTGCGAGCAGGGGTGAGGGAGGAGGAGAGAGGAGGGGGCCGACCGCCCGTCGTGTTGCGGACGTCGAGGCCGCCTCGGGGGACACGAGGGGGAGGCCCAAGGCTGTCGGAAGCAGCCGATTGGAGGCGGCTGCCGTGCTCCAGAGCACTGTAGCGCGCTCCAGAGCGTGCTTTTGGCCGGCATGGCCGTGCCTTTTGCTCCTTGGCCATGTCCTCTTGTGTCCAGCAGTGCTAGGGAGTAGTAAACAATAGTGTGAAGGTCTTGGATGCCCTGGGGAGCCTCTGGAATGAGGAGAGAGGTGAAGAAGAGGGTGAAAGTTGCTGCCAGAATAGTGAATTTGGGGTTTTACCCCCCTCCAATAATTGAGCTGAGGCCATAGAGAGTTACTGGGGGGGTAGAAGATGATCAGTAGAAGCTGTGGTAAGAATTTGAGGTAAAGGGAAATAGTAAAAGAGGTCCAAACACTTGTTTTGGTAATTGGACAGAAGGTGTTTGATCATGTTTTGGGAAGGCAAATGACCTCCAATTGGCATGGGACTTAACAGGATCAAATGTCACATATAATTAGGCCCCTACACCAAATTGGAGCTCATTTGGGCAAAGTGGCCAATGTAACTTTGGTGAACCCTAGAAATCAACAGAAATGGTTTCACCATGTTTGAGTCAAGCAAATCATCTCCCCTTGATGCACCACTTGGTGTAGCATCATCATTTAGGGTGCTGAACATGCCCACAAATTTTGAGGCTCCAGGTAAAAAGTTGGTAATGTAAAGTTGTTCAAATTTGCATTTGAACAGAAAGGGTTTTGGGGTGATCTGATCAAGTTATGCTTCTCCAAAACTTGTGCCATTTGGCATAGATGCATAATTACATCATTTTAGCATGTACACCAAGTTTGAGAGCATTTGGACAAGTTTGGCAATGTAAAGTTGCTCAAACTTCAAATATGGACAGAATGGTTTTGAGGGGATTAGGTGATGTTCCCTTGATCTTCAAGGCATGAGGCTTTGCAGGATCATCAAATATGTCATATATGACATGATAGAATTTCCCTGGAATTTTTTGGAGAATATTTCCTTTGTAAATATTTCAAAAGCTTGAAATATCCAGAAAGGGTTTTGGAAGGATTTGCCCAATATTTTGAACATGACCATGTGTTGAAACTCTTATATATGGACAATATATGTCCTATGAGTCTCCCTGAATTTTGGCAAATATTTTTGAAATTATTAAATATTTTTTCCCTATTAAAGACCATTTCTGGCCTTAAGAAAAAGCTTTTAAATAAAATATAAAAATAACTTTTAAAATTATAATTTTGTGGTTTCTGGGAGTCCTATACCTAATAGGATTCAAATATACTTTTTGAAAGATTTTTCACACCCTAAATGAGGTACTTGCAGTGCAAACCTCAATTTAGGGGTTTTTGGAAAACTAATTATAGAAAATACCATTTTGCCAAAATATTTTTATAAGAAAATTCTATACTAGTCTATACACATGGCATGATCATTGGGAAAAGGTTTTGGGTCAAGGAGATGAAGTATAAGAGTTGGAGGATTTATTTGATTTTTAGAGCACTAGCAAACAGCAGACAAAAGTCAAATCAAGCAAAGTCAAAAACACTCGAAAGTTTCTGCAAATCCACATTTTTAACATGAAAATTAGCTTAAGCAATGTGATATGAAAATCAGGATGTGACACTATTACTCACCATTTTGGGGTCCCATACTGATTTCCAGGATTTACGAACCCCGCGGTGCGTTTACATGTCCGTCGTCAACACTCAAAGTTTTGGCCAATTCTGACCCGTTTCGTGGACTATTACTAACCGTTATGGGGTCCTGAAGCGATTCCCATGGTTGCTAAACCCGAAGGTGCGCTTACGTGTCGGTTATCAGCACTCGCAGTTTTGGCCGATTTAGGCCTCTTTCGTGGACTATTACTCACTGTTTTGGGGTCCCGGAGTGATTTTCAAGATTGACGAACCACGGGGTGCCTTTACGTGTCGGTCATCAACACTCGCGGTTTTGGCCGATTCTGGCATGTTTTGTGGACTATTACTCACTGTTTTGGGGTCTCGGAGTGATTTCCGGGATTTACTAATCCGGGGGTGCATTTACGTGTCGTTCATCAACACTAGTGGTTTTTGTCGATTCCGACCCGTTTCGTGGACTATTACTGATTTCCAGGATTTATGAACCCCGCGGTGCGTTTACATGTCCGTCATCAACACTCAAAGTTTTGGCCGATTCTGACCCGTTTCGTGGACTATTACTAACCGTTATGGGGTCCTGAAGCGATTCCCATAGTTGCTAAACCCCAAGGTGCGCTTACGTGTCGGTTATCAGCACTCGCAGTTTTGGCCGATTTTGGCCTCTTTCGTGGACTATTACTCACTGTTTTGGGGTCCCGGAGTGATTTTCAAGATTGACGAACCACGGGGTGCCTTTACATGTCGGTCATCAACACTCGCGGTTTTGGCCGATTCTGGCATGTTTTGTGGACTATTACTCAATGTTTTGGGGTCTCAGAGTGATTTCCGGGATTTACGAATCGGGGGGTGCATTTACGTGTCGTTCATCAACACTAGTGGTTTTTGTCGATTCCGACCCGTTTCGTGGACTATTACTGATTTCCAGGATTTACGAACCCCGCGGTGCGTTTACATGTCCGTCAGCAACACTCAAAGTTTTGGCCGATTCTGACCCGTTTCGTGGACTATTACTCATCGTTATGGGGTCCTGAAGCGATTTTCATAGTTGCTAAAGCCCAAGGTGCGCTTACGGGTCAGTTATTAGCACTCGCAGTTTTGGCCGATTTTGGCCTCTTTCATGGACTATTACTCACTGTTTTGGCGTCCCGGATTGATTTTCAAGATTGACGAACCACGGGGTGCGTTTACGTGTCGGTCATCAACACTCGCGGTTTTGGCCGATTTTGGCATGTTTTGTGGACTATTACTCACTGTTTTGGGGTCCCGGAGTGATTTCTAGGATTTACGAACCCAAGGGTGCGTTTATGTGTTGTTCATCAACACTAATGGTTTTTGACGATTCTGACCCGGTTCGTGGACTATTACT
>LR738713.1:435438-463646 GCA_902687465.1 Secale cereale | reverse complement strand
CGAACCCCGGGGTGCGTTTACGTGTTGGTCATCAACACTCACGGTTTTGGCAGATTGTGGCATGATTTGTGGACAACTCACTGTTTTGGGTTCCCGGAGTGATTTCCAGGATTTACGAACCCAGGGGTGCGTTTACGTGTCGTTCATCAGCACTCGCAGTTTTTGTCGATTCTGACCCGTTTCGTGGACTATTACTCACCGTTTTGGGGTCCCATAGTGATTTCCATGATTAACGAACCCCGCGGTGCGTTTACATGTCCATCATCAACACTCGAAGTTTTGGCCAATTCTGACCCGTTTCGTGGACTATTACTCACCGTTTTGGGGTCCTAAAGCGATTTCCATAGTTGCTAAACCCCAAGGTGCGCTTACGTGTCGGTTATCAGCACTCGCTGTTTTGGCCGATTTAGGCCTCCTTCGTGGACTATTACTCACTGTTTTGGGGTCCCGGAGTAATTTTCAAGATTGACGAACCACGGGGTGCCTTTACGTGTCGGTCATCAACACTTGTCGTGGAATTAACACGGCAGATGTCCGGTTTAACGGACTTAGTGATGGAACCATCGCACGGGTTAGCTTGAAGGGGTTAAAAGCAGACAAAGGACCCAGAGGGTTTATACTAGTTCGGCCCCTTCGAGGAAGGTAAAAGCCTACGTCTAGTTTGGTTTGATATTACTTGGGCGTCGATGAACAGGGAGCGGATTGCTTGCCCATGTCTCGACGGGTTGTTTCCTGTCCTTGAACCGTCGCCGGGTCGTCCCTTTATATATTGGTGACGCCCGGTCCGGTTTACAGAGTCCCGAGGCCGGCTCATAATTGTGTCCGCCTCGGTCTCTGCTCTTTCTCCCTTGTTTCTCAAGTTACATGATCAGGCGGGTTACAAACCGTAACTCTACACATGGGCCCTAAGCCTTCATGGGCCGTAACCTCTACTGGGTATTACAATTATACAACTAAATTACCATAATCCGGTTTACACTAGCCGGTTTATACCTGCTAGTAATATCCCTGACATTAGGCCCCAGAATGATTTGAACTTGTTCACATCAATCTTCTCAGTCTTGCATGATCTTCTTTTCTTGCGTCTTCTTATTTTTGTAAACCAGCGATGACATCATCCTTGGAAATCATTTAACTCGACCATGACATCACTTCCGCATTTAAGGCACACAGCTGTCTATTACCTTTGTTTAAAGGCCATCCCGAGAATCGAGGCGACAGGGAATCTTTATCCAATATTTTGCTTCCTCAAATCTCGCGCCTGCCGTTTCATCTCTCCCCCTCTATAAATACTGCTGCATCTCCTCTTTCCTCTCCTTCTGCTCGTCTCCTTCCTCTGTCGCCTGAGCTCAAGCCTCCGCCGTTGTCCGTCAAGCTCGCCGTCGCCAACAAGTCCGGCGGCCGCATCAACTCGAACGTGACCATATAACTCCGCCGCCATCTCCTGCTGCTTTTGGTAACCTTTCTCCTTTCGCTGTAGATCTGTAGCTTTAGGGTTCTTCTCGTGCTTCCGCCATTAGACCTAGGAGCGCTTTATCTGTTCATCCAATATGCCATGTTCGCTGTGGCTTCAACCTTTAATTTTGTTTTTTAAAACTTGTTTCTGCTCCGCTGCCTTATACTTAGATTTCGGCCTTTAGATTCAACTTTTAGATTTGTCTGCTCTGTATAGGATCCTTGTAGTTCTTCCTGTAATAGTCTTGCATTTGTTTTTGTTTTTCCTTCCTGCTCAGATCTGTTTTACCTTAGCTTTCCGTAGAAACCTGTTTCTTCATCTCTATAGATCTGTACTATATTCACCGGTTTAGCGAGTTATATATTGCTTCTGTAATATATCAACAATGAACACGATATCAACAATGAACACGACGGTTTAGCTCCTCCTTGTTGTTATCATGAACCAGTAGTAGTGCATCTCCTGCTTACTGCCGGGTTAGCTATGTCATTAGTCCCTTGTCTAAACCGTCAGTGTGTCTTTGCATATGCGATCCGGTTTATATATCTGTTCTTGAATAATCCGGATTTTATGCTTCGCCTTTTCCGCACCTTCCTTCTGCTGCTATGTCTGCCAAACAATTTGTCTCTTGCAACTGGGTCCCTTCCATCGTTACGGAAGAAGATTTAGTTAATGCGGCTACTGTTGGCACTTTGGGCCCTCAATCAGTCTTAAAATGGCGGGCCCGGGAAATGAATGGCCCCCTATTCCCAGAGAGGGGGAAGTTATTGTCTTCTTCGATCACATGGCCCGAGGTTTTACGCCTCCCGGTTCAAAATTCTTCCGGGACGTGCTTGCCGCTTTTCAACTTCACCCTCAGGACATAGGTCCAAACTCTATTTCAAACATCTGCGATTTTCAAGTTTTCTCAGAGGTATATCTGCAAGAGGAGCCATGAGTCGACTTGTTCCGGGATTTTTGCCATTTGAACCGGCGAACTGAGTTTACTGGCGGTCCTCATCAAGAATTAGGAGGGGTCAGCATCCAAAAGAGAAGAGATGCAGTCTTTCCTCATGCCGCTCTCCATACACATCCGAAAGAGTGGAACAAGTCTTGGTTTTATTGCCTTGACACATCACCTGAAGGACAGAACCCATTGCCGGGTTATCGTGAATACCGTCTTCCGGAAGATCATCCTCTGCCGCAACGTCTCAGTTCTTCAGAGCGGCCTCGGTTCGCTTCTCAACTTGCCAGGCTGAAAGCCTCTATGGCCAACAGTTTAACCGGAATTGATTTTATGCGCTGCTGGCTCTCTTGGAGTATCCTTCCTCTGAGTCCGCGCCCGAGTCTGATGTGTAAAAATTCTGGAAAACCGGATGATCCTCAGCGGTTTTCCAAGGACAAACTTTCTGAATCGGAAGTCATTGAGTCTCCTAAGAAGATGCTCAATGTCTCCTTAGAAGAATGTAGCCAAACCGGATTGGCTCCGTATTATAAGAAGAACAAGCTGCCTGCAGTAAGTCGAACTCTCTTTCTTATGTTTGTAATCCGTTCATTTAAATCGTTTTTCAATTATCCTTCACCTTTTTGAACAGGCTGATGATCCTTTTTGGAAGAGGAAACCTCAGGAGAAGACTGGCAAACAGCCGCGCCGGAAAACTTATGTTATCAAGAAGAAAAAGACGGCAGCCGGCTCCGGTTCCAATGCTGAAGAAGATGATCCGGACTCTGAGGTATGAATCAAACCTGACATGTTTTATTACTCCTTTATCCCGGTTTATGTTTAATAGTGTCTTTTCCTCATGATCTGGCTGAAGGGGATAAACCGGCAGAAATTGAGGTAACTATTCTTTCTTCATATTCAGAACCACCTCCACCAAAAATTCGTCGGACAGTCCAGAAATATCAGTTTTCTCACCCTTATGCTCAACTGGACCCCAATTTTCTTTTGAAGAAACAGCAACATGAAGACCTTCGCTGGACTACCCGCCATAGCGGCCTTCCAGTTGAATCGTCCGGAATATCTCTTACTCCGGCTCGGAGGCGCCGCTCTGAGGTTATACTTTCTCCAACTCTTCTTCATCCCAAGGCCGGGCTTATACGCAAACCACTTAAACCGTCTAACCCTAATTACCAGGAGACTCCCTTATCTTCCTCTGGCGAATCCACTGCCAGTCAAGTCCCAGTTTTGAAAACTATCCCTGGGTAAGTCCTTTATCTTATCCGGTTTATCTTTGCATTTGCTTTACAGTTCTGACTTCTTTTTCCAATTTCTTTCAGCAAGCCTAAGCCCAGCAAAAAGGGCCAAAGCCAACAAATCGGCCGCTGAAACTACCACTGATGATCCGGCGGCTGATCCGGACACCACCATCCCTCCGGAGAATGAACCTACAGTTCCGCTTGAGGATCCTGCTCCCATGGATCACACTTATACCACCGCTCCTGAAAATCCCAATATTGAAAATATCCATGAACCGGCGAGTACTGCCCGGGCCAACCCTCCTCAGGCCAGCCCGACACCTGTTAGTCCGGTTCACACCACTAATCCACCACCGGCATCTGCCCCTTCTCCGGACGTTCAAGTAACTGGAACAGCTTACACCGCTCCTGCTGAGCCCACTGTTTTAGCTAAGCACACAGCTAAAGCGGAGAAAATCCATCAAGAGAACCGGCTTCATGCTAGCAGAGACTATGAAGCGAGTTTAGTCAACATGATGAAGAACAAATATGAGGTATCTCCCTTGCTTTTGATTTTTACCTTTGATGCGTTTCTGCCTATATCATAGTAGCCCCCAAGTTCCGGTTTAGCTGATTTTAGAAGGTGAAACGGTACTTCCAATTCGAGCGAATGATCTTACATTAGCCCCAAAGTGCCAGGGGCATAATTCGGTTTATGTGCCTGGGACTTGTCGGAATTTTTCCTTTGATGTTTCAACTATCCATTAGCCCCCAAGTGTCAAGTAGACAACTTGTTTGTGTGCTTGAGACTTGTTTTGAATTGCTGTTTGACACTTCAACTGCCCATTAGTCCCCAAGTGTCAAGTGGATAACTTGGTTATGTGCTTGAGACTTGTCTGACTTTTGCTCTTATTCCACTTGACTTTCCTTGCAGGCTGATTTGAACCAGAGGGCTGAAGAAATTACTGAACTCCGAAGCAGACTTGCTGAGACTGAATCTGCTGCTGCTAAGGCCAAGAAAGACTTGGCGGTCAGCTTAACTACCGCTGAACAGCTGAAGAATTTTTTTGAAGAGGAGCGGACAACCTTTGAAGTACAAAAGAAGGATCTGGAAAAAAGGGCAAAGGATGCTGAGGAAGCCCTTAATCCGGTGACTAAAGAGTTAACCGGTTTAAAGCGGCAAATAGAACCGATGACTTCTGCTGTCTTCGGTAAGTACTTAATCTGCACTCATGATTTCATCCTTGCAACCTTTAATACGTTCCGGTTTAACTGTGATAAACATATGCAGGGCGCCGTGTCACCCATCTTGGGGATGATCTACGGAAGAAACTCAAGGCGTCTTATACTCTGGTCGAGCAGCTGTATTCCGGCGCTCAAAGGATCATAAGCGCAATGTCCTTCAATAAACCAGCCCCCACCACTATCCAGGGCACACTTGAGAAACTTTCTGTCTTGCCAGTACGCTTGGAGGAAGTGAAGAAGTCTGCTGCCTGAGCCGGTTCTATCATGGCGCTTACCAGAGCCAAAGCATGGGTTCCAGATTTTGATCTGGAGAAAGCTTTGAATGGGTATCCCAGCACTAAAGAAGACGGATCAGCTTTCACTGCAAAAGATCTTCACGCTTTGACTAAGGATATGCGCCCACTTGCTAGCAAGCTTGCTGCCGAATCAGACTTGTCCAGGTATCATCCGGGGTATGATATACAGAACGAGCGGGTGGATCGGCCGGTTTATGATACCGTAAATCTAATCCCACCAGTGCGCCCTCATACTTTCGCCCCAGATATTGATCCGTCTGAACTTATCACGGAAGAGATGTACTTCCGCACTTTAACGAAAATCAATTAGTGCGTCCCTGACTTTCAGCCGCTTCAAGAAGAGGAAGAAACTCCGGAACAAGTTGATCCCCAGCCGTCACAGCAGGAGGAAGCGTAGGCCACATAAGTTATGTTTGTAGTTGCAGTCCCATTTTGCTGGAAAGACTTTAATCCCGTCAGGCTTGCTATGCCTTGTAATAGGATAGCATAAAACATTGTTCGTCTTGATCCGGATGTTTCAACATTGCTTTGATGTTGCCCATTTAAATCTGGCCTGATATGGTCGATCTTGCATATTATTTGTTTCTGCATGGATAACACTTAAAATAGATGTCCTAACGGTATACCGCTGGACCAATTAAATTGCTCAAAAAATATATCAAACAAGTGTTTGTCTATACCAGAAATAACTTCATACCTGCAATCAAGTATGCTTGATATTCTTAATCCGGCGAAGCTTGCAATTTTGCAGAGGGAGCCTTTGATAGACCCAATAATAATTTCCGAGTTTTATAGAAGCGACCGGTTTAGTATCATGCTGGAGCTTTGTCCAGACTTTTGAAGATATGTGGTCAACTCTGGAGTTGTCCCACTCCGGATCAAAGAACCATAAAACACAAATACCAGAAATGCAAGTTTGCAAATAAAACCATGTAGTCGAGGATTTTTACGAGCTGCCAGGCTCCAAAGCAAGGTTCAGCCAAGCAATGGATTCGGGTACAATCCATTGAGTGTAGGTTCGGATACGACCATATGAACTGGATACAACCATAGGGGCTAAGCTAGGATTCGGATACGATCCTGCCCCCTACTGGCCATATAAAAATTTAGCCAAGCAATGAATTCGGATATGATCCATTGAGCTTATGCCATGTTCTCTTTGGTTCGGATGCGACCTATGTTTGAACAGAATGGCATTATTAGGTTTGGGTATGTTCTCTTTGGTTCGAATACGACCTATGTTTGAATAGGAAGCCCGTCAATAAGTTTGGGTATGTTCTCTTTGGTTCGAATACGACCTATGTGTGAACAATAATCCCATCAATAAGTTTGGCTATGTCCTCTTTGGTTCGAATACGACCTATGTTTGAACAGGAAGCCCTTTGCTCTCTTTGGTTCGAATACGACCTATGTTTGAGCGGGATGGCTGCGCTCTCTTTGGTTCGGATATGACCTATGTTTGAGCAGGAAGCCTATTAGAGATCACAGCTCCAGAGTATATCTACGAAAATTGTCCTGCACAGCCTGATAGACTGATCAAAGCATTGTAAGATATGACACATAATAAGAAACATAAGTTGCAGATGGCTATCACCTTAAGACAATTATACTGGAAAAAAGGCTGAGCCCCCGGTTTACCGAGGGTGCCGGTTTATTCATTAATCATAATATATACATAGGATACAGCGGAGCTCCTGGCTCAGGTATAATAGGGCCGTAAGAGGGCGATGTTCCACGGCCTCTTTGTCTCTTCCTCCGATGTCCGTGAGTCCTTGTGTTCTCGAACGTCCACCAACTAATATGAACCGTTGTGCAGATTCTTGCTGACCACAAAGGGCCCTTCCCAAGGCGGGGATAACTTGTGCATATCAGTTTGATCTTGGATGAGCCGGAGCACCAAATCTCCCTACTGGAACGTCCTGGTCTTGATCCGGCGGCTGTGATATCTGCGCAAGTCTTGTTGATAAATCGCAGACCGTGCTGCTGCTATATCACGCTCTTCATCCAGCCGGTCCAAACTGTCCTGTCTCGCCTGCTCGTTGGCCGCTTCAACATAGGCCCTCACCATTGGCGAATCATGACGGATATCACTCGGAAGGACAGAAGGTAACTCCTCAACCCAGTACCCTGGTGTTCTTTGCAAGGGAGTCATAAGCCGGGGCATGATACCTCGCAAGATCTCCTGATTTGCTCTTTCAGCTTGACCATTGGATTGAGGGTGAGCTACAGAAGATACGTCTAGTCGAATATGCTCGCGTTGACAAAACTCTTCCATCTCTCCCTTAGATAAATTCGTGCCATTGTCTGTGATGATGCTATGTGGAAAGCCAAACCGGAAAATTACCTTTTTGATGAATTTAACCGCTGTTGCTGCATCACACTTGCTCACAGGCTCTGCCTCAATCCATTTTGTAAACTTATCCACAGCCACCAGTAGATGAGTTTTCTGATCTTGGAATCGTTTGAAGGGTCCAACCATATCAAGCCCCAAAGTCGCAAACGGCCAGGTTATCGGTATCATCCGGAGCTCCTGTGCCGGAACAAGAGCACGTCGTGAAAACTTCTGGCAAGCGTCACACTTCCGGACCAGATCCGCCGCATCAGCATGGGCTGTCAACCTATAGAACCCATGTCAAAAAGATTTAGCCACCAAGGATTTTGAACCGGTGTGATGATCACAATCCCCTTCATGGATCTCACGAAGAATATCACAACCTTCCTCAGTTGACACACATCGCTGAAACGCTCCAGAAACGCTGCGATGATGAAGTTCTCCGTTTGCAATTGTCATGGACTTAGAGCGCCGGATTATCAGTCTTGCTTCGATCTCGTCGTCCGGCAGCTCTCCCCGGCTTAGATACGCTAAGTTTGGGAGCGTCCAATCCGGAATAACATGAAGTGCTGCAACTAGCTTTGCCTCCGGATCAGGAACAGCCAGGTCTTCCTCCTATGGTACTTGAACTGATGGACTGTGCAGCTCATCCAAAAAAGTATTCGGTGGTACCGGTTTACGTTGAGAACCCAGCCGGCTTAAAGCATCGGCCGCTTCATTCCTTCGCCAGTCTATGTGATCCACCTGATACCCTTTGAAACATCCTGCAACCGCTTCAACCTCTCATCTATAAGCTGCCATGAGAGGATCTCTTGAATCCCACTTGCCAGATAATTGTTGTGCCACTAAATCTGAATCGCCAAAGCACTTGACCCGGTTCAAGTTCATCTCCTTGGCCATCCGTAAGCCATGAAGCAACGCTTCATACTCTGCTGCATTATTAGTACAAGGAAACAATAAACGGAGGAAATAACAAAACTTGTCTCCTCGTGGGGAAGTTAAAACAACTCCAGCCCCCGAGCCTTCTAGCTGCCTTGAACCGTCAAAGTGAATCGTCCAGTATGTAAGATCCGGTTTCTCCTCTAGTGTTTGCAGTTCTGTCCAATCATTGATGAAATCCACCAACGCTTGAGATTTGATAGCGGTGCGTGGCACATATTTTAACTCGTGTGGGCTGAGCTCAATGGCCCACTTCGCCACTCTGCCCGTAGCTTCCCTGTTCTGGATTATATCCCCCAATGGTGCTGAACTAACAACAGTTATTGGGTGGCCTTGGAAATAATGTTTTAACTTCCGGTTTGCCATGAACACACCATATACCAGCTTCTGCCAATGTGGGTACCTTTGCTTGGACTCAATGAGAACTTCACTGACATAATAGACCGGACGCTGAACCGGGTATTCCTTCCCTGTTTCCTTGCGCTCAACCACGATTGCTACACTGACTGCCCGTGCATTGGCGGCGACGTATAACAGCAACGGCTCATTATCAACAGGGGCAGCCAGGACCGGCGGCTTTGCCAGCTGCCGCTTCAAATCCTAAAACGCAGCGTTCGCCTCATCATTCCATGTAAACCGGTCCGTCTTCTTCAACATCTGATAAAGCGAAATCGCCTTCTCCCCCAAACGGCTAATGAACCGGCTCAAAGCTGTGATCCGGCCAGCGATACGCTGAACATCATTGATGCAAACTGGTTTAGTCAAAGATGTGATTGCCTTGATCATCTCCGGATTAGCTTCTATCCCTCTGTTTGACACCAAGAATCCAAGGAGCTTGCCCGCCGGAACACCAAAAGCACACTTCTCCGGATTAAGCATCATTTTATAGGCTCGAAGATTGTCAAAAGTCTCCTTGAGGTCCTCTATCAGTGTCTCCTCCTTCCTTGACTTCACTACATTATCATCCACATATGCATGAACATTCCTCCCTATCTGCCCCTTAAGACAATTCTGCACGCAACGCTGATAGGTTGCTTGGGCACTCTTGAGCCCAAAGGGCATAGAAACATAGCAAAAACCACCAAAAGGCATTATGAAGGACGTCTTCCCCTGGTCTTTAACTGCCATCTTGATTTGGTGATACCCTGAATATGCATCCAAAAAACTTAGCCGCTCACATCCCGCTGTAGCATCGATGATCTGATCAATACGAGGGAGAGCAAAAGGATCAGTTGGACAAGCCTTGTTTAGATCCGTGTAATCCACACACATTCTCCACTTTACATTCTTCTTTAGCACCAGCACCGGATTAGCCAACCACTCCGGGTGAAAAACTTCAACTATGAACCCTGTGGCCAAAAGCCTGGCCACTTCCTCTCCTACAGCCTTGCGCCTTTCTTCGTTGAAACGGCGCAGATACTGTTTGACCGGTTTAAACTTCGGATCAATGTTAAGACTGTGCTCAGAGAGTTCCCTCGGTATACCTGGCATGTCAGAAGGTTTCCATGCAAAGATATCACGGTTCTCACGGATGAACTCGATGAGCGCGCTTTCCTATTTGGGATCAAGGTTAGCGCTGATAGTGAACTGCTTGGATGAATCGCCTGGCACAAAATCAACTTGATTGGTCTCCTCCGCTGACTTAAACTTCAACGCCGGATCATGCTCTATAGTTGGTTTTTTCAACGGGGTCATATCTGCCGGATCAACATTGTCCTTATAAAACTTCAACTCCTCTGTAGTGCACACTGCCTCCGCGTAAGCAGCATCTCCTTCTTCACACTCCAATGCAATCTTGTGACTTCCATGGACCGTGATGGTTCCTTTGTGTAAGGGCATATTTCTCCCTAAGTAGTTTTGGTGATTGATGACAATGCATTTGCGGACTAATCGTGTGCTCTAAGCTTCTACAGGTATATCTCACTTAGGCACAAGACGATTGGTTGCCCCTCGGATTCGATGGAAGACGGTTTTTCCTTTTTGCTCCCTGTCGGTGGCTTTGAGTAATAGGAAAGCCGTACTATTAAGAGGGGGTCCGCTTCGGAAAGGTTTGGGTGGAATCATCACGTACACATCTTTCTCTCACACCACCTTTCCCTCGCTTCTCTGCAGTTCCAACCGCTTATGATCGTATATGCAAAACTTGACTTCTTAACTAAATCATCTACCTGGCAAGCGGTAGTACCGCTCCTTAAAGCGGTAGTACCGCACAGCCACGTGGTAGTACCGCCTGAAGACACGGTAGTACCGCACCAGCGGTTGTACCACGGCTCCAGAGCGGTAGTACCGCGTATCTGGCCCGGCACTGATTCTAAGTGCAGAAGTAGGTGCGGAAGTAAATTTTTACTTCCGCATCCTATGCGGTAGTACCGTTTACTCCAAGCGGTAGTACCGTGTCGCGTTTTGCTACTACCGTTTTCTCTGCAGATGTAGCCGCGGATGTAATTTATTTCATCCGTGGTCGTCAATCATGTCGCAAGTTTTTGCCTAGCGGTAGTACCTCTCCCAGAGCGGTAGTACCGCTCAGCCAGCGGTAGTACCGCAACTTACGTGCGGTACTACCGCTCTCAGCGGGCTGAAAACGCACATAACGGTTGGATTAGCTCTCCCACTATATATAGGGGGTCTTCTTCTCCAAGAAGACTTACCTCTTCCCCCACTACTCCATTGTTGCTCCAAAAGCTCCATTTCCGCCCGATCTCTCTCCCTAGCCAATCAAACTTGTTGATATGCTCGGGATTGCTTGAGGAGGCATCGATCTACACTTCCACCAAGAGATATTTGATTCTCCCCACTAATCCCTTGCGGATCTTGTTACTCTTGGGTGTTTGAGCACCCTAGACGGTTGAGGTCACCTCGAAGCCATATTCCATTGTGGTGAAGCTTCGTGGTTTTGTTGGGAGCCTCCAAGTTGTGGAGATAGCCCCAACCTTTTTTGTAAAGGTTCGGTTGCCGCCTTCAAGGGAACCACTAGTGGAATCACGTCACCTTGCATCGTGTGAGGGCGTGAGGAGAATACGGTGGCCCTAGTGGCTTCTTGCGGAGAATTGTGCCTCCACACCGCTCCAATGGAGACGTACTTCCCCTCAAAGGGAAGGAACTTCGGCAACACATCCTCGTCTCCACCGGTTCCACTTGTGGTTATTTCTTACCTTTACTTGTGCATGCTTTACTTGTTCAACTCCTATAGCATGCTTGTGTAGTTGTTATCCTTCTTTCCTTTAGTTGTCATCTTAGTAGAATATCTAGACAACTTACTTTGTCGTTTAATTTAAAGTGGTTAAGAAAAGTTAAAAATTGTTAGTTACCTATTCACCCCCCCCCCCTCTAGTCAACCATATCGATCCTATCAATTGGTATCAGAGCCTCGTCTCTTTTTAAGGACTTTACCGTCTAAAGAGTATGGGTGACAACGTAGTCAAGACGGAGGACCATTTCGGTGGAACTCCGTCCATGCCTACGTCAGATGCGGGAGCCTCGGTCTCTCGTGAGGAGTTCAATGTGGCATTGACCACATTGAAAGAATCACTAGCGAGCGAGGTCAAAGGCATGTTTAAAGATTTGCTTGAGGGGCTTAAATTATCCACCACACCGTTGGAAGTGGCTCGTCCCGCTACCAACGAGTCGGAGGCTAATCCCGACAAGGGAGAAGCTAGTAGTGAACAAGCCCCGGTTACTAAGAATGGGAGTGGGAAATTTGCCCAATCCGCTCCTCCTACTCACTATGGAGGACCCGTTCCCACACCGCATTTAAATTCCGTTGGGCCCCCTCCCAAGTTTATCAAAAATACTGATTTTGCTACTTGGGTGTTTCGTTTCAAACGTCATATTAATCATTGTTCCACTAACCTTTGGAGAATCATTGAGCAAGGTTTTTATCCGTATGATCCCGACAACATGACTCCAAGAGAAACTGCAGATCATCAGTTCAATGAGTCCGCTCTTTGCATTCTACAAGATTCCATCCCTCCTGAAGAAACTGCACACCTTCGACCCTTCACTGTGGCCAAGGAAGCTTGGGAGCATGTTGGCACGATGTACAAGGGAAGCACCAGTATTCAACGCTCCAACTATGAAGTGGTGCAAGATGAAGCTGATGAGTTTGCTATGATCGAAGATGAAGATCCTCGTGAACTTTATCGAAGATTAACTATCCTTGCGGTTTCTCTTCGAGATCATGGCAGTAAGGATACAGATGACAATTGGATCAAGCGCAAGTTCCTCAAGGCCATGATACCCTATCATAAGGCCATGTCCTCTGTCATATGTCAGAGACCGTACTTCCACACTTTATCCTCAAATGAATTGTTGGATGAATTTTTTGCCATGAGGATCTTGGACGTGACCGCCGACAATGCGGTCATAAGAGCTCAATGATCAAAGAAGCCTAATCTTGCACCGAAGGCCAAGGCTTGTGTGGAAGAGGAGGAAGTGGACGATGATGATGAGTGTAGCCCCGAGGACACCAAATATGCCTATCATGAGCACATGGCTCTTGCTTCAAGGCAATTCTGGGGCAAGAAGAACACAAGATCCAACTTCAACAGGAACAACTCTAGTGGGAACAAGGGGAAGCAACGAGTAAGGACATGCTTCAACTGTGGAAATGTAAGTCACTTCGTTGTGGATTTCCCATATGAGAAGAGAGAAGACTTTGGAGGCAAGCTTATTCGGAAGGACAAGTCAAAGTCCTATCCCAACAAGAACAACTTCATCAAGAAGACTCCTCCGAAAGTGTTGGTGGCCCAAGAAGAATATGTGGAGGATGATGATAATGATGAAGACGATGAGGTGACCACTATGGCCACAATTGCAATTGCAACTAGCCCGCACTCATCTCTCTTCGACTCACCAAACGAGAACATCACCGCCAAGTGTCTCCTGGCCAAGGCCACCAACAAGGTAACCCCAAACATCAATACTACTATCTCTTCTAATCCTTCATTGACCAATTGTATTGGTGAGGGTGAGGGTGTTAAGGAGGGAAAAAATGAATTTGAGTTGTTCATGAAAAATCTCAAGGGCAAACCTAAGAAGCATTTTGTTGCTCTCTTGGAACAACTCGGTGAGGCCAATGACATGATCGAGGCTCACGAGGAAACCATTACTAAAATGGAAGGACATAGTCGAGACTATGCCGATGAGATATCGGATCTCTCTAACGCCCTAGAGGAAGAGCGTGGTCTTCGTTTGGCTCTTGAGGAGTCACACAACGATGGTCATGCTAAATTAAAGAAAGATCTTGATCATGCTTTAGTTGTCTCTCACGTCCTTAACTCCGAGAGGCAAAACTTGAGGTTGACCATGCTAAACTCAAAGAGGAGTTTGACATACTTGACAAGGCTCACAAGGCCTTGAAAGGTATGCATACTACTCTCAAGGAGTCTCATGACCAACTCCAAGTTTCGCTAACCAAGGAAAAGGCTGTCTTTCCTCGCATGGTTTTAATTGATAATGCAAATGCTACTAACCCATGTTGCGAGCATGTGCATCTTGTTGAAGAGAATGCCGAGTTGAAGAAGCAACTTGAGAAAGGCCTTGTGACTTGCATACAAGGTGAGAAGAACCTCAACACCCTTTTGAGCAGTCAAAAGGAAGTTGTGGCAAAGGAAGGAATTGGGTTTGTTCCTAAGCCCAAGAAGAAGAAGAATGACAAGACCAAGCAACCACCCCCTCTTCGACAATATTTTGTAAAAGAAGGAGAGGGCATGTCAACAAAGAAGAAAAGTGGTGGTGTCAAGAAAAACTCCACCATACCACCAAACATGGCCAGCGATTTTAATCCTTCATATGTTTTATGCCGTGCTAGTGATGGTCATGTGTTTGCTAAATTTTTGGTTCTTCTTATGAGTTCATTGAATGGTCCATTTGGGTTCCTAAGAACCTTGTTACTAACCTCAAAGGACCCATTACCAAATGGGTACCTAAATCCAAGCATTGATCTATTGTAGGAGTTTGCTTCCGGTGGGGGATCATGGTTGCTCGACAGCGGAGCCACAAATCATATGACCGGAAGCAAAGACTTTGTGGTGGACGTGCATCTCGGTTCATCTATGACCGGAAGGTATTGGGACTTGGCAAGGTTGTTGTCTCTCATGATCTCACGATCGAGAAAGTCATGCTTGTTGAGTCCCTTGCATACAATTTGCTTTCTGTACGCCAACTTGCTCTCATGGGCTTTGCTACATTCTTTGATATTGATACCGTGGCCCTCTTGTGGAGGAAGACTCTTAAAGTAGCCTATGTTGGGCATGTCGAGAACGGTCTCTATGTGGTTAACTTCTCGAAGCAACCCACTAAGGTCGCGACATGCCTAATGGCTAAAGTTGATGTGGGATGGCTTTGGCATCGCCGTTTGGCCCACGTCAATATGAGATCTTTGCAAAGTCTTCTCAAGGGGGACCATGTCCGAGGACTAACCAATGTTAGCTTTGCCAAAAATCGTGCTTGCAGGGCGTGCATTGAAGGAAAGTTACATGAGAAGGCTCACCCTCCCACGACTATCATCTATTCAAAGAGACCCCTAGAGCTCCTTCACTTGGACCTCTTTTGGCCTCCATCTTTTGATAGTCTTAGGGGTAGAAAGTACTACGTGATTGTGGATGACTACTAAGATACACCTGGGTATACTTCTTCAATAAGAAGAGTGAGACCCAACAAACCGTCATCAACATTGCAAATGAAGCTCAACGACAACATGAAGCACATATTTTGATGATCAGAAGTGACAACGGCACCGAGTTCAAGAACTACACCTTGGATGAGTTTCTTGGTGATGAGGGGATCAAATATCAATATGCAGCCCCATATACCCCTCAACAAAATGGTGTAGCGGAGAGAAAGAACCGAACTCTAATGGATGCTGCAAGAACCATGATGGCTGAATTCAAATCTCCATACAACTTTGGGGCCGAAGCCATCAACACCGCTTGCCATGCATCAAATCGTCTCTATCTCCGCAAAGGCTTGAACAAAACTCCGTATGACATTCTTACAGGTAACAAGCCCAATCTCAAGTACTTCCGGGTATTCGGGTGTAAGTGTTTCATTCTCAAGAAAGGTGTTCGTTTGTCTAAATTTGAATCTAGAGCTCATGAGGGCATATTTGTTGGTTATGCTACAAACTCTCATGCTTACCGTGTCCTCAACAAGTCCAATGGACTCATTGAGGAGACGAGTAATGTAGAGTTTGATGAAAATAACGGCTACCAAGTGGAGCAAAGTGGTACTTGTGATGCAGGTGATGAAATTCCTCCTCAAGACATAAGAAGAATGGGTGTTGGATATATCCTACCCATTGAGGAACCCCTTGTGGCCGAAGGAGAAGGACAATGTTCCACTCAAGTGGAACCATCACCAACCCAAGACCCACACGCTTCCGAAGAACAAAGTGAAGGCCCTCAACCTGATGAACAAGGCCAAGTGCAAGATCAATCTCAAGTTGGTGGAGAGCCACCAAATGATGCACGAGGCCAAGTTCTGTCCCCCGAGCAAGATCAAGATCAAGAGGAAGCTCAAGATCAAGATCTAGCTCCTGACGACGCTCAAGATGATAAACGCAATGCTCCTCAGTTAACACTTGAAGAGCAATTAGAGGGTCGTGCTGCAAAAGTTGCCTCCAGGCTTGCTTCCAACGAGCATCACATCGGGAACATTCTAGGAAGCATCAAAAGGGGGGTAAGAACTCGTTGACAATTAGCAAACTATTGTGCTCATCAAGCTTTTGTCTCCTGTGTTGAACCTCAGAAGGTTTATGAGGCGCTCGAAGACCCTGATTGGCTCAATGCCATGCATGAAGAACTCAATAACTTCGAGCGCAACAAGGTGTGGCATCTGGTGCCAAGACCAAAGGAGAACCATAATGTCATTGGAACCAAATGGATCTTTAAGAACAAGCAAGATGCTCATGGCATTGTAATCCGCAACAAGGCGCGTCTGGTGGCTCAAGGCTACTCCCAAGTCGAGGGTATCGACTATGGTGAAACCTTTGCCCCCATTGCTCGTCTTGAATCCATTCGTTTGTTGCTTGCCTATGCTTCCCATCATAACTTTAAATTACAACAAATGGATGTGAAAAGTGCATTTCTTAATGGTCCTATTAATGAGTTGGTGTATGTTAAACAACCCCCAGGGTTCGAGGATCCTAAGTTCCCCAATCACGTGTACCAACTCGATAAGGCACTCTATGGCCTTAAACAAGCCCCACGTGCGTGGTATGAGCATCTTACCGAGTTGCTACAAGATCGTGGGTTTGAAATTGGGAAAATCGACCCCACTCTTTTTAGTAAGAAGGTCAAAGGGGAGTTGTTTGTATGCCAACTATATGTTGATGATATTATCTTTGGTTCTCCTAACAAATCTTTCAATGATGAGTTCGTCGCACTCATGACCACACATTTTGAGATGTCCATGATGGGAGAGTTGAAGTACTTCCCTGGATTTCAGATCAAACAAAGAAGAGAAGGCATCTTCATTAAACAATCCAAGTATACTCAAGATATGCTCAAGAGGTTCAATCTAAGTGATGTCAAGCCGGCTACTACTCCAATGCCAACCAAATGCCAACTTGACATTGATCCCAATGGTAAAGCGGTGGATCAAAAGGTATATCGATCTATGATCGGATCCTTTCTTTACCTTTGTGCATCTAGACTGGATATTATGTTGAGTGTAGGAATTTGTGCACGGTTTCAAGCCTCACCTAAGGAGAGTCACTTTGTGGCTGTCAAGCGAATCTTTCGATATTTGGCTCATACCCCAAACTTTGGCTTATGGTACCCGAGAGGAGCAAATTTCAACCTTGTAGGTTTCTCTGATTCTGACTGGGCGGGAGACAAAGTGGATAGGAAGTCCACTTCGGGAGGGTGCCAATTTCTTGGTTGCTCTCTTGTTAGTTGGTCTTCCAAAAAGCAAAGTTGTGTATCTCTCTCGTCCACCGAAGCAGAGTATGTGGCTGCTGGCAGTTGTTGTGCTCAACTCTTATGGATGAGGCAAACTTTAAAGGATTACGGTGTCACTTGTGACAAAGTGCATCTTTGGTGTGACAATGAAAGTGCCATCAAGATTTCTCTCAACCCGGTGCTACACTTCAAGACGAAGCATATTGAGATTCAGTATCACTTCATCCGGGATCACATAAGGCAAGGAGAGATCGAGCTTCACTACGTCAACACTCATGATAACCTTGCAGATATCTTCACGAAGCCTTTGGATGAAGCAATATTTCGCGAGTTAAGGCATGAGCTAAATATCATCGATTTGAGCAATGTGGCTTGAGTCTCTGCACACACCCCTCACACTCAATATAGCTATCTTGTCTAGATGTAGGCATGGACATAGGGGGAGTATTGTTCTCTCAATGACTTGTTCCTCCCCCCATTATGCATAAACTAATCAAGTCTTTATCATTTGCCATACATAGTTGGTTTAAATGCTTCAAGTCGAGTATTGGTCATGGGCCCAAGGATAATTCTTCGCGGTGCCATATCTATAAACTCAAACATAGGTGGCCTCGACCACCGCCCTCCTCTGAGTAGTTGTGTTATTTGCTTTGCTTGTGCGTGCGTTTGTTTTTCTCTCTTCTTTGCTTAAAGCCTCTTGTCAAAACGTGCAAACTCTTGGAGGAGAGGTACTACCGTGCTTGTTTACGGTACTACCGCAAAGGTGTTACTGTACTACCACACGACCAGCACGGCAGTATTTATTTACTGCCGCTGGTAGGGCAGTACTACCGCTCGGCGAGCGGTACTACCGTGCAAGCGGTACTACCGCGATGACCGCGGTACTACCGCACATATTCGAACGGGTGGGGGTTATAAGCAGACAGGGGGAGTTCCAACTCCCCCATACCCATTCGCTCCTAACCCCCACGCCGTCCCTATCTCTCCCTCTCAAGAACGCTGCCGGAGGACCTCGCCGGATCTCCTCCCTCGGCCACTCTCCTCGCATTCCGACCGGTGGGATCGCTCCCCACCGCGCCCTCTTGCCAAGGTTTCTCCCCTTTTCCCCTCATATTGTTGCCTTGTTGTTGTTTTTTAGGGTTAGGGGAGATGCTTAGTGTTCTTGTGTTCTTTGTGTTCTTATCCATGGAAGTTTAGGATGTAGGAGAATGTTTTTGCACTAGAAATACGAATATGTATGTTGCTACCAAGTCACTATGATCAGCCGTAGTACCGCTAGTCGATCTATATGGCCTTCTCTAGATCTGTTCCTCTCAGATATGTTCCATGCGGTACTACCGCTGGAGAACCGCGGTACTACCGCCCGATCTGGTCCAGATCAGATTTGACCACAGCGGTACTACCGCTCGGACGGAAGTAAAATTTTACTACCGCTTGCCGAGCGGTACTACCGCTACCCAACGCGGTACTACCGCTCCGCAAGCAGCACTAATTTCTTACTTCCGCTCCTGTACACGGAAGTACATTCTTACTACCGCAAAGTATGCGGTACTACCGCATCCGCCATGCGGTACTACCGCTTACTAAGCGGTACTAATTTTTTACTTCCGCGTCTGATCACCAGTACTACAGCTTGTGTCATATTTTCTTCGTAGCATGTACACATTCCTCTTTCTACTGGTTTCTTGTGCTTTTTGAGGCTTTGGCATTGATTCTCTTTGTGTTTTTGTCGTGTTCTTGTGGTTGTGTTTTAGGTGGTGGCTCCGGTTTCGATGCTCGTCGTACCAACCCTGTCCGCGACACCGGATCCAAGCGTCTGCATACCCCCAGTGATGTGCCAGAGGGCTCCAATCCCCAGCGCAGGTTCAAGACTGCCGCCAACAAGCGAAAGGAATCCTCAATGTCTATGGAAGAGATGCCAGCTACTGAGTTCATGGCACGTAGGAAGCAAAACCCATATGGAGAACCCCGTGCTTCGTTTCCTGGAGATGAGCTTTTCTGGACTAGGCAGCAGTATCGCATCTACCAGGAGGTGCTCAAGAGCAAGACAAACCTGTACGTCGATGCTCACTGGTTGGATGTGGCCCACATGCGGAAGGACACCAACCGGGCCTACTTTGCCAAGGCTCTTGATCTGGTCGAGCAGTTGGGACTTGAGCACATCATGACCTTCCAGAATGATTTTGATCCGGAGATTATTGCTCAGTTCTATGCTTCAGTCAATTTCCACACCAAGGAGGATCGCCCAATGACTTGGATGACCAATGGTCACAAGATGACTTCTTCTTGGAAGGAGTTCATGGATCTTCTCCAGATTCCTGACGAGGGACTCCACAACCCAATTGGATTTCGGCCTCACGCCAATCCTGAATCTGCCAACAAAGACAAGCTGCTACCATTCTATGTGGAGAAGACTCTTGCTAGTGGCAAGAAGACATGGGTGTTGAACCCCTTTTTGGACATCATGTATCGGATCTTTCGCAACACTCTGTTTCCTCGCGTGGGAGACAAGGACAAGGTCCATGCCTACCTGGTTGACATGATGCTGATGTGTAAAGAGGCTCGCACCACCTAGACTCCACCACTTAACTTATCCCATATCATGTGGAATGAGCTCCGTTTTGCCATCTACACTCGCAAGGTACCCATCTATGGTCCATTCTTGTTTCTGCTGATCTCCAAGACCTGGGAGAAGCTATACCCTGAGGAGGAGTTCGAGGCCGACTGTTTCCGTCATGATCCCATCCGTCTTCGCATCAAGACTCGATGGGCCAACACCACAACTCGTGCACAAGCTGCTGCAGCCCAGATGGGCACTGATGAGGAGCCTGTGGAGGAGGCTGATGATGAAGGCCCTGGAAGATTTGCTCCTTCTTCCTCCTCTGCTGTGGAGGAGCCTTCTTGGGCTAAAAAGCTTAAGCAAAAGATGAAGGCCCTCTTCTGCATGCAGGCTAAGGGTCAATACAGGGCTCATGTGACTGACAAGAAGACACGCCAGCGTGACAAGAAGCTTTTGGCGGTCTATGGAGAGGACGTGTCAAATGGGTCAAAGGATAACATCACCCCTGAGGCAACTTGGATGGCCCGTCAGGGGTACAACTGGTCAGAGTCTGACGAGGAGTATCAGGAGGAGCAGCCGGGATCTGATGATGAGTACGATGACTGAATTTCTCCAGGGGTGCCACCCTTCTTAGTGTCCTCTTTCCCCTTTGTGGTGTCTCAATGACAAAGGGGGAGAGAGTGATTTGCGTCTTGTGCCAGTTGCCAGTTGTTTCTTTTCGAACTCTGTTTATTTGCGTGCTTTTGTGTCGTGTGCATGAGACTATCGTATGGTGTAAGACATATGCTTCTCTATCGTTGAACTTGTCGTTATGTCTTTATTATTATGTCATGAGCCGTTAATTTACTTTCCCTTGCTTATGTGCTCAGTGGTATATAAGGAGTTTATCTTGTGAAGAATATAGGGGGAGCACTGAATCTTGTATGTGTGTTGTGCAGTCCAAAGCATAATCTTGTGTAGGCACACATCCAGGGGGAGCTCACCTATATTCTAGTTTTAGGATTGCATACTCTCGTATGTTATTCTGTGCAAATCCCGTATTGTCATCAATCCACAAAAAAGGGGGAGATTGTAAGGGCATATTTCTCCCTAAGTAGTTTTGGTGATTGATGACAATGCATTTGCGGACTAATCGTGTGCTCTAAGCTTCTACAGGTATATCTCACTTAGGCACAAGACGATTGATTGCCCCTCGGATTCGATGGAAGACGGTGTTTCCTTTTTGCTCCATGTCGGTGGCTTTGAGTAATAGGAAAGCCGTACTATTAAGAGGGGGTCCGCGTCGGAAAGGTTTGGGTGGAATCAACACGTACACATCTTTCTCTCACACCACCTTTCCCTCGCTTCTCTGGAGTTCCAACCGCTTATTACCGTATATGCAAAACTTGACTTCTTAACTAAATCATCTACCTGGCAAGCGGTAGTACCGCTCCTTAAAGCGGTAGTACCGCACAGCCATGCGGTAGTACCGCCTGAAGACACGGTAATACCGCACCAGCGGTAGTACCGTGGCTCCAGAGCGGTAGTACCGCGTATCTGGCCCGACAATGATTCTAAGTGCAGAAGTAGGTGCGGAAGTAAATTTTTACTTCCGCATCCTATGCGGTAGTACCGCTTACTCCAAGCGGTAGTACCATGTCGCGTTTTGCTACTACAGTTTTCTCTACGGATGTAGCCGCGGATGTAATTTATTTCATCCGTGGTCGTCAATCATGTCGCAAGTTTTTGCCTAGCGGTAGTACCACAACTTACGTGCGGTACTACCGCTCTCTGCGGGCTGAAAACGCACATAACGGTTGGATTAGCTCTCCCACTATATATAGGGGGTCTTCTTCTCCAAAAAGACTTACCTGTTCCCCCACTACTCCATTGTTGCTCCAAAAGCTCCATTTCCGCCCGATCTCTCTCCCTAGCCAATCAAACTTGTTGATTTGCTCGGGATTGCTTGAGGAGGCATCGATCTACACTTCCACCAAGAGATATTTGATTCTCCCCACTAATCCCTTGCGGATCTTGTTACTCTTGGGTGTTTGAGCACCCTAGACGGTTGAGGTCACCTCGAAGCCATATTCCATTGTGGTGAAGCTTCGTTGTTTTGTTGGGAGCCTCCAAGTTGTGGAGATAGCCCCAACCTTTTTTGTAAAGGTTCGGTTGCCGCCTTCAAGGGCACCACTAGTGGAATCACGGCACCTTGCATCGTGTGAAGGCGTGAGGAGAATACGGTGGCCCTAGTGGCTTCTTGTGGAGCATTGTCCACACCGCTCCAACGGAGACGTACTTCCCCTCAAAGGGAAGGAACTTCGACAACACATCCTCGTCTCCACCGGTTCCACTTGTGGTTATTTCTTACCTTTACTTGTGCATGCTTTACTTGTTCAACTCCTATAGCATGCTTGTGTAGTTGTTATCCTTCTTTCCTTTAGTTGTCATCTTAGTAGAATATCTAGACAACTTACTTTGTCGTTTAATTTAAAGTGGTTAAGAAAAGTTAAAAATTGATAGTTGCCTATTCACCCCCCCCCCCTTTAGTCAACCATATCGATCCTTTCACTTTGTGACCCGGCATCTTGAGCTGCAGGTAAACATAACACGGCCTGGCCATAAACTTGGCATAAACTGTTCTTCCAAATAGAGCGTGATAGGGGCTCCGGATCTTGACAACTTCAAAGGTTATCATCTCTGACCTGGAATCCTGTTCATCTCCAAAGGTAACTTCTAGGTCAATTTTCCCAACTGGGTAAGCTGATTTACCTGGCACCACTCCATGAAACACCGTGTTGGACTGTCTTAGCTTCTTATCCGTCAGCCCCATGCGACGGAAAGTATCATAATACAAGATATTGATGCTACTGCGGCGTCCATGAGGACTTTGGTGAATTTGTAGCCACCCACCTGTGGCGCTACCACCAAGGCCAAGTGGCCCGGATTATCAACTCGTAACGGGTGATCCTTCCTGCTCCACACAATAGGCTGCTCTGACTAGCGCAGGAATTGCGGTGTCGCCGGTTCAACCGCGTGGACCGCCCGTTTTAAAACTTTTTGATCCCGTTTGCACAAACTCGTAGTGAACACATGATACTGACCACTACTCAACTCCTTCGGATTACTTTGATAACCGGATTGCTGCTGCTGCTGCTGCTGACGCTGCTGATTACCTTGGTTGTTGTGATTACCCTAGCCTTGCTGTTGGTTATTTTGGTTATTGTAACCACTTTGACCGTGCTGCTGATTGCCTTGGTTATTATAACCGCCCTGACCATATTGGTTATTGCCTCGGTTATTATAACCACTGTTGTTGCCTCGATATCCTGATCCGGAGCCGTTCCCCTGATGACCCGGACAGTAAAACCCCAGGCTTGAACCGCCGCCTGGTGGTCCGTTGTTAGAGATGAACCGGCTCATGGCTTCCATCATGGCCTTGCATTCTCCTATAGTATGTTTTGCTGGACGTTCCCTTGAGCTGTGTTTCGGACAAGGCTCATTTAACTCTTGCTCCCAGCTAACGGGCCCCCCGCCGGTTTGTGGAGGCGGCTTACCCTTATTGCGCTGAAAGCCCCCTTGAACCTTGGTATTGGCCACGAAATCAGAGCCACCTTCTGCCTTCCGTTTGCCTAAGAAGCTTGTACCATCCGGACTAACCTGCGCCGGTTTACCAGGTTTATTGATTTTTCCAGCTTTGTCTCCCTCCGCTTCTGGATACTTAGTGTTGTCGGAGTCCCCGTACTTCACCAGAGCGCTCATGAGAGTCCCCATGTCATTACAATCCCGTTTGAGCCGTCCTAGTTTTAACTTCAGAGACTCAAACCGGAAATTCTTTTCTAGTGTCACTATTGCCGTACTGGGATTGATACCGTTTGAAGAATGCAATATTTCTGATACTCGTTGCACCCATGCGCTTGTAGACTCCTATTCTCCTTGTATACAGGCTGCCTGATCCACCACTGACATTGGCTACTTGCACGTATCTTTGAAATTTTTGATAAACTGGCGACGCAGCTCTCCCCATGATCCGATGGAGTTAGGTGGTAAGATTTTAAGCCAGGTCCGGGCTGTACCCTCAAGCATCATGGTAAAGTATTTCGCACAAGCCGCTTCATCCACGTCCAGCATCTCCATAGCCATCTCGTAGCTCTCAACCCAAGCCTCCGGAGCTAAATCTGTTGTGTAATTAGGCACTTTCCGCGGGCCCTTGAAATCCTTGGGCAACTTCACGCTCCGTAGAGCGGGGATGAGACACTGCACCCCAAAGGAACTCGTCGTGACTCCTATCTCTGCTGTGGTTGTGTGAACTGGCGTCGTTTGACGGACCTCCTCACGGGCCGCAGACCTAACCCGGTTTGCCTCCTGAGCCTGTGCATCGGCTCCTGCCGGATTACCTTGTCTGTGACGGTTTCGCCTGCGTTCACTACTAGATACCTCTGGCTCCTCCCAATGCCTAGTGTAACTCCGGCTGTTGCGTGGTCTTGAATGAAGTCTCTCCCTGCTATAAGAATACGCTTGCTGTTGTGTTAATGCCGTGTCAAGCAGATCCTTGACCCTGCGTGCCTCCAACGCCACGGGGGATGTTCCCTCAATGGGTAAAGCGGCCAGGCGTGAAGCGGATGCAACAATGTTGTCCAAAGGATTTGAATAATGTCCCGGAGGGGTAGGAACGTGAGGCATAGACATAATCCGCCGATCTTGCTCCGCAGCAGGCTGCCGAACCGGCTCTTCCCCCGCGAGGGCCGCCCTCCGGTTTACCGCCGGATCATTGCTGGTTCCCGCTCCTGGCATCCTGAAAAGATCCGTCGCCTCGTAAACCGGAGGTAGACGAGACTGGTACTTCCGACTCCTTACTCCCTGTGCAGAGGCCTGTTCCATCCTCAGCTGAAAAGTCTGAGCATCCAGCTCTGCCTGTCTCACTGCTATCATAGCCTTCTCTGCTTTCAGACTTTCCTTTGCTTGATCGATCCGGCCCTTCAGCTGAAGGAGCTCTGCATCATGTTGCGCCTTGTCTGCTGGAGCTACCTCTGCCATGGCTCGGGCTGTGAACTCCTCGACCATGGTGGATAGAGCGTCAGAGGGCGAGAGGGCCTGGCCGCTCCCCCCTACACCAGCTTCTGCTGTCGCCCCGTTCACCGCGGACTGTGGCGTAGGTTGTGAACGGGCCATAAAGACAGCCACTCGGTTCGGCGGGTCAAATGGGTCCGGAATACTGTCTCCGTCGGACACACCCTCAGACTGGCCGTCCCGCAACTGATACAAAGACTCAGTCTCTCCGGATGAAGATTCATCGTCGGAATAGATAACTGTCTTGCCACCGGAATCCGATCCGTCCTCGGTTTGAACCCCGTGAACTGCTCCAACGAAAACGCGCTTCATGGCGGGCTGAATCCGGGCCGATCTCGCACGCTGAGCCGGCTCGACGATGTTGGGGAAGACGTCTGGCTCAGGTCCCGGTTCGCCGATCTTGCCGATGAAGACGTGGATGCCGCCGAAGGGAATCCGGTACCCCTATTCGATTGAATCGGCCTCCGGTCCCCAGCCTGCGTCGTCGATGTAGATCCGGCCGCGACGACTCTTGGTCATCCGGCTGACCGCGTAACCCTTAAGCCCTTCAAAGCTGCCATTCAAGAACTCGAAACCATCGTGCGGAGGCCCCACGGTGGGCGCCAACTGTCGTGGAATTAACACGGCAGATGTCCGGTTTAACGGACTTAGTGATGGAACCATCGCACGGGTTAGCTTGAAGGGGTTAAAAGCACACAAAGGACCCAGACGGTTTATACTAGTTCGGCCCCTTCGAGGAAGGTAAAAGCCTACGTCTAGTTTGGTTTGATATTACTTGGGCGTCGATGAACAGGGAGCGGATTGCTTGCCTGTGTCTCGACGAGTTGTTTCCTGTCCTTGAACCGTCGCCGGGTCGTCCCTTTATATAGAGGTGACGCCCGGTCCGGTTTACAGAGTCCCGAGGCCGGCTCATAATTGTGTCCGCCTCGGTCTCTGCTCTTTCTCCCTTGTTTCTCAAGTTCCATGATCAGGCGGGTTACAAACCGTAACTCTACACATGGGCCCTAAGCCTTCATGGGCCGTAACCTCTACTGGTTATTACAATTATACAACTAAATTACCATAATCCGGTTTACACTAGCTGGTTTATACCTGCTAGTAATATCCCTGACAACACTCGCGGTTTTGGCCGATTCTGGCATGTTTTGTGGACTATTACTCACTGTTTTGGGGTCTCGGAGTGATTTCCGGGATTTACAAATCCGGGGGTGCATTTACGTGTCGTCCATCAACACTACTGGTTTTTGTCGATTCCGACCCGTTTCGTGGACTATTACTGATTTCCAGGATTTACGAGCCCCGCGGTGCGTTTACATGTCTGTCATCAACACTCAAAGTTTTGGCCGATTCTGACTCGTTTCGTGGACTATTACTCACCGTTATGGGGTCATGAAGCGATTCCCATAGTTGCTAAACCCCAAGGTGCGCTTACGTGTCGGTTATCAGCACTCGCAGTTTTGATCGATTTTGGCCTCTTTCCTGGACTATTACTCATTGTTTTGGGGTCCCAGAGTGATTTTCAAGACTGACGATCCACGGGGTGCCTTTACGTGTCGGTCATCAACACTCGCAGTTTTTGTTGATTCTGACCCGTTTCGTGGACTATTACTCACCATTTTGGGGTCCCATAGTGATTTCCAGGATTTACGAACCCCGCGGTGTGTTTATATGTTCATCATCAACACTCGAAGTTTTGGCCGATTCTGACCCGTTTCGTGGACTATTACTCACCGTTATGGGGTCCTGAAGCGATTTTCATAGTTGCTAAAGCCCAAGGTGCGCTTACGTGTCGGTTATTAGCACTCGCAGTTTTGGCCGATTTTGGCCTCTTTCATGGACTATTACTCACTGTTTTGGGGTCCCGGGGTGATTTTCAAGATTGACGAAACACGTGGTGCGTTTACGTGTCGGTCATCAACACTCGCGGTTTTGGCCGATTCCGGCATGTTTTCTGGACTATTACTAATTGTTTTGGGGTCCCGGAGTGATTTCCAGGATTTACGAACCCAGGGTTGCGTTTACGTGTTGTTCATCAACACTAGTGGTTTTGTCGATTCTGACCCGGTTCGTGGACTATTACTCACTGTTTTGGGGTCCCGGAGTGATTTCCAGGATTTACGAACCCAGGGGTGCGTTTATGTGTCGGTCATCAACACTCGAAGTTTTGGCCGATTCTGACCCGTATCGTGGACTATTACTCACCATTTTGGGGTCCTGAAGCGATTTGCATAGTTGCTAAAACCCAAGTTGCACTTACGTGTCGGTTATCAGCACTCCCAGTTTTGGCTGATTTTGGCCTGTTTCGTGGACTATTACTGACTGTTTTGGTGTCCCAGAGTGATTTTCAAGATTGATGAACCCCGGGGTTCGTTTACATGTTGGTCATCAACACTCGCGGTTTTGGTAGATTGTGGCATGATTTGTGAACAACTCACTGTTTTGGGTTCCCGGAGTGATTTCCAGGATTTACGAACCCAGGGGTGCGTTTACGTGTCGTTCATCAACACTCGCAGTTTTTGTCGATTCTGACCCGTTTCGTGGACTATTACTCACCGTTTTGGGGTCCCATAGTGATTTCCACTATTGACGAACCCCGTGGTGCGTTTACATGTCCGTCATCAACACTCAAAGTTTTGGCCAATTCTGACCCGTTTCGTGGACTATTACTCACCGTTTTGGGGTCCTAAAGCGATTTCCATAGTTGCTAAACCCCAAGGTGCGCTTACGTGTCGGTTATCAGAACTCGCTGTTTTGGCCGATTTAGGCCTCTTTCGTGGACTATTACTCACTGTTTTGGGGTCCCGGCGTGATTTTCAAGATTGACGAACCACGGGGTGCCTTTACGTGTCGGTCATCAACACTCACTGTTTTGGGGTCTCGGAGTGATTTCCAGGATTTACGAATACGGGGGTGCATTTACGTGTCGTTCATCAACACTACTGGTTTTTGTCGATTCCGACCCGTTTCGTGGACTATTACTGATTTCCAGGATTTACGAACCCCGCGGTGCGTTTACATGTCTGTCATCAACACTCAAAGTTTTGGCCGATTCTGACCCGTTTCGTGGACTATTACTCACCGTTATGGGGTCATGAAGCGACTCCCATAGTTGCTAAACGCCAAGGTGCGCTTACATGTCGGTTATCAGCACTCGCAGTTTTTGTCCGATTTTGGCCTCTTTCGTGGACTATTACTCACTGTTTTGGGGTCCCGGAGTGATTTTCAAGACTGACGATCCACGTGGTGCCTTTACGTGTCGGTCATCAACACTCGC
>LR738713.1:320260-330260 GCA_902687465.1 Secale cereale | reverse complement strand
GGGTCCCAGAGTGATTTCCACGATTGATGAACCCCGGGGTGCGTTTACATGTCGGTCATCAACACTCGAAGTTTTGGCCGATTCTGACCCGTTTCATGGATTTTGGGGTCCCGAAGCTATTTTCATAGTTCCTAAACCCCAAGGTACGCTTACGTGTCGGTTATCAGCACTCGAAGCTTTGGCCGATTTTTGCCTCTTTCGTGGACTATTACTCACTGTTTTGGGGTTCCATAGTGATTTTTAAGATTGACAAACCACTGGTGCCTTTACGTGTCGGTCATCAACACTCACATTTTTGATCGATTCTGGCCTGTTTTGTGGACTATTACTCACTGTTTTCGGGTCCCGGAGTAATTTCCAGGATTTACGAACCCAGGGGTGCGTTTACGTGTCGTTCATCAATACTCGTGGTTTTTGTCGATTCTGACCCATTTCGTGGACTATTACTCACTGTTTTGGGGTCCAATAGTGATTTCCATGATTGACGAACCACGGGGTGCGTTTACATGTCGGTCATCAACACTCAAAGTTTTGGCCGATTCTGACCCGTTTTGTGGACTATTACTGCCCGTTTTGGGGTCCAAGAGTGATTTCCACGATTGACGAACCCCGGCGTGCGTTTACATGTCGGTCATTGATACGTCCAAAACGTATCTATAATTTCTGCTTGCTCCATGCCTCTTTTGGGTGATATTGCTATGATATTTATACACTTCCATACACTTTTGATCATATTTGGACTAACCTATTAACTCAGTGCACCCCAGTGCCAGTTTCTGTTTTCTGCTATTTTTGTATTTCAGGTTTTCCCATTACGAAAACTGCCAGAAAAATCCCGGAAAAATTATATAAAAAATCAGCGTTCCAGAAGCTTCCGGGCACCCGAAGTAGAGCCGGAGGGGGCCACCAGGGCTCCAGGCACCCTGGTGGCGCGGCCCCCCTACTGGCCGCGCCGGGGGGGCGCCTGGGCCCCCCAGGCCTCCGCTGATGCCCCCCTTTGGCATATATTTATATCGTGTCCCGAAACCCTCGAGATGGGAACCCTTTTTCGCGATCTCATCTTTGTTCCGCCGCCGCCGCGCTTCCAAGATCGGGGGCACTAGGAGAACTCTTCCCGGCACCCTGCCGGAGGGGAGGATCACCACCGGGAGACTGTCCACCACCATGGATGCCTCCCGGATGAGTTGTGAGTAGTCTCCCTTGGACCATGGGTCCATGACCAGTAGCTATGTGATGTTCTCCTCCCCTTCTTGTGCTTCACTAATTAGACCTCGTGAGCTGCCCTACATGATCCAGGCACATATGTAATCCTTATGCTGTTGCTATGTTGAGTTTGCTGGGATCCGATGGATTGTGAGATTATGTTCAGATTGTGTTTGAGTAATATATTTGATTTACTTCTTTTATATTTATGTTCGTAAGTAATTCTTGCATGTTCTCCGTTGTTATTTATTGCTCTGGCCAAGTAGTAGGTAGTGACTCCAAGAGGGAACGTTATGCTTGATTGTGCGTTCATGCCCCTCGATGACTAGCTTGAGTGACAGAAACATGAGTCTAGGGGATGTGCTGTTGCCACAAGGGGGAAAACAACGGTGCTTGTGCCCGCGGGTGCAAGGATTGTTTACTTTACGCAAAGTTCTTTTAATGCAGTTGTCTGTTGCTTTGAGTTTACACTATGGGTGGGACTCGCAACTTAATACCAGCGAGATGTTCTGGATAGATATCTCAAGGTGGATGATTAGTAGTAGATGCAGATGGATTTCGGTCTACTTGCCTTGGCGTACCGCACATGCTTTGAACCTCTACCTTTCTTGCAACATAGTTAGCATTGGTTTGTGCACATAATTCTGTCAATTGCCCATCTGTAATTCGTTCACCTCACATAGCTGTTTTATCGTCTTTTGGGAGAGAGACATCAGTAGTGAACATCATGGGACCCCGGTCCATATTACCATCATTGATCACATCCGATATTTACTTTCCGCTTTTACTTACTATTTGCAGCATTACCTATCACTATTATCACTTGCGTTTGATCCTTTGTAAACGACAAGTCCTGAGGGATTGACAACCTCTCTGTACTCGTTGGGAGCAAAGTTATTTGTATCTGTGTGCAGGTCCACGTTGATTGCTAATATCTGGCGCCGTTAGCAGTTGACACCTTCTTGTTGAAACTGGGAGTCTCAGGGGAAATCGATCCTTGGTATCTTTGCCAAGGGAAAACTTCCGCTACACTGCATCTCAAACCTTCCACTTGGGGTAACCAACGAGGGGCGAGAAGCCATCAAGCAAAGTTTTCTGGCGCCGTTGCCGGGGACTCCAATCTTCAAGATAGGGGAGTTGCACGCTATCTTTTACCTTTGCTTTTTAGTCTTGTTAGTTTACCTTTCAGTTTTGCTTTAGTATCTTTTATCGAAAATCACAAAAATAGTTATCTTGCTTGCTTGCTGCTATGGGTTCCACTGAGAACACCAAGTTGTGTGACTTCACTAGTCACAACAACGATGACTTTATCTGCACACCTATCACTACACCTACCACTTCAGCACCTTCGTATGAAATTAAACCTGCTTTACTGAATTTAGTTATGAAAGATCAATTCTCCGGTGCTGGAGATGATGCTGCTTTACACTTGAACAACTTTGTTGAACTTTGTGATATGCAGAAGTACACTGAAATAGATGGTAATGTTGTTAAGCTTAAGTTTTTTCCTTTCTCCTTGAGAGGAGGAGCTAAAATTTGGTTACAATCTTTGCCTAGAAATAGCATAGATTCATGGGACAAGTGCAAAGATGCTTTTATTGGAAAATACTATCCACCTGCTAAAATTATCCAACTAAGAAGTAACATAATGAATTTTAAACAATTGGATAATGAACACGTTGCCCTAGCTTGGGAACGTATGAAATCTCTTGTCAAGAACTGCCCTACTCATGGTTTGACTACTTGGATGGTTATCCAAACTTTTTATGCAGGCTTGAACTTTACCTCGCGGAACTTGTTAGATTCAGTCGCGGGAGGAACCTTTATGTCAACTACACTTGGTGCTTCCACGAAGCTTCTCGATGAGATGATGACCAACTATTCCCAATGGCACACCGAACGCGCTCCAACAGGTAGGAAGGTAAACTCTGTCGAGGAGATTTCCTCCCTAAATGAAAAAGTTGACTTGATCATGTCTCTACTTTCGAAGCAATCTTCTGTTGATCCTCGTGATGTTCCTTTAAATTCTTTGATTGCTCAAGAACAAGTAGATGTGAACTTTATCTCTAGAAATAATTTTAATAACAATGCTTATAGGAGTAATTTTGGTAGCTATCCAAGACCGTTCCCCTCTAATTCTTATGGGAACAACAATGCTTATCTTATCACCAAGAACTCCACTACTGAACTAGAGATTATGCTTAAAGATTTCATCACTTCCCAAAAAGCCTTTAATAAGAGTGTAGAAGAAAAACTAAACAAACTAGATGATCTCTCTTCGAAGGTAGACAATTTAGCCCATGAGGTAGAATTGCTTAAAATTAGAACTTCTCCTCTTGAGGAGAGGAAGGTCACTCCTATGAATGTTATTCAAGTGCAAATTAATGAAAACATTAGGTTGTTGGCTAAACTTAAAGAGAGATGGGCTAGAGAAAGGGAGGAACAAGATAGAATTAAGAACCTTCCTACCCACCACACTGTTGCTACTATCCAAGTTGTTGAGGATATCCAAACTCTTAGCACCCAATGCACTCCTGGTCCCATTGGACCTATTAATGGTGATGCTATGACCATAGAAACTACCAAACAAGTGAACCTAAAGGACACCACTACCACTTTCCTTGATAGTAGTGACCTTGATTTTGATAATTGCACTCTTACCGAAGTTATTGATTTCCTTCACAAGATGTCTAGAGATCCCCGCACTAGCACGCTTAACCTTGCCTTCACAGAGCATATCACTAATGCTCTCATCAAAGCTAGGGAGGAGAAACTTAGAGTAGAAGCCTCCATACCTAGAAAGCTAGAAGATGGTTGGGATCCTATGATTAAAATTAAGTTGAATAACTTCTCTTGCTATGCTTTATGTGATGTTGGTGCTAGTACCTCTGTTATGCCCAAAAGAATATATGATATGCTTAAATTGAAACCTTTTGATTCTTGTTCTTTTGGTGTTCGTCTCGTTGATTCTTCCATAAATAAACCTTTGGGGAGGATCGACGATGTTCTTATCGTTGTCAATGACAATTATGTTCCCGTTGATTTTACTATTATGGATATTGAATGTGAACCTTCTTGTCCAATTATTTTGGGACGTCCGTTTCTATGCACCGTTGGTGCTATCATTGACATGAAAGAGGGGACTATAAAATTCCAATTTCCTCTCAAGAAAGGGATGGAACACTTCCCTTGAAAGAAGATTAAGTTAGCTTTTGTGCCCGTTATACGGGCTAGCTATTCTTTTACTCTTGATAAAACTTGATCTCTTTGCATTATGCCTAGCTTAAAGGCATAAAAGAAAGCGCTTTTGAGAGGCAGCCCACATGAATAAATTTTATTTTGCTTTTGTTGTGTCTTGATGTTGTTAACTACAGTATCATCATCATTGTATCTTTGCTTTTCAACTTTGTGCCAAGTGTAGCCTCCTATTGCAAGAAAGTTCAAAAGTTGTGACGTGCTCTCTAGGAAACAGATTCTGTCCTTGGATAGAAAAATTCGTATAAAATCACCAGATCATCTTTTTGGTCTGAATTTTTTCGACAGCGTGCTCTATACAATTGTCTTTCGTGCGTTTGTTTTGAGTTTTTTTATTAGAGTTGCAGAAGTGCCCCGAAAAAATCATTTACTACCTGCTGTTCTATTTTTCACAGATTCTGTCCTGTTTTGCCTTTCCTTCATTTTGCAAACCTTGAGCTTGCTTTTTCTTTGCAAAAACCTTTTGGCAATCTTGAGAAACAGTAGACCTTCAATAATATCCTTATTTCCAGCAAGGAACAATTATTTAATTATGGGTACTAACCTCGCTAATCAGATTATGATGAGTTATGTATGAAGGGAGTTTCAAGTGTGCGAGGGAAGATGATAAAAAGATTCAGGAGTGTCAAACGCTCAAGCTTGGGGATGCCCCCATGCACCCCCAAGAAATATTCAAGAAGACTCAAGCGTCTAAGCTTGGGGATGCCCTCGTGCATCCCCTTCTCCATCAACATTATCAGTTCGTCTTTCGTTCCACTATATTTTTATCACTTCATGTGTTATGTGCTATGCTTGGAGCGTCTTGCTTTTGGTTTCCTTTTTAGTTTTCTTTAGCTTTTCATAACGAGTCGGAACTCAGCTTTCTTTATGTGGGAGAGAAACACGCTCCACTTCTACCTAGAACATAACATAGAATTTTCATGTCTATCTTTGCTATGTGTGTTCTTTGTCTTTCAATAGCTACTATCATGCTCAGCTCTTAGTTTTCATGCATATCTTTTAAAAGAGCTTTTGTTTAGTTGGTTGCTTGAACTCTCTTTAGTTGTCATGCTTATCTTATTAAGAGAGTTTGCTTCTGTTGCATTGGTTGATATGTCTATGATAAAAATGCTACGTGCATAATGGTGCTTAGTAGTTCATGTTTTCTTATGGTTAGTCTCAAATAGCTGGGGGGTTCCCAATGTGTTATTGGAGTACCAACATGATTTGTTTGCCTATGATGTGGTATGGTTTAGTAATATCTTCCTTCGAGAATTTATTTTGATTGACTTGGCGTATGCTCACGCATATTTAAGACTGTAAAGAAAGTCTGTCAAGCCTTGATGATCTTTTGTTTCTGAGTAGCGATATAACTTCCGTGCCTGATTCAATGTTGCTTTGTCGCTCTGCATGATTATGACCGTCATTGCTCTTTTAGTTGGTCGCCCCCAGTCTTTTGCTAACCTCCACCTGTACTAAGCGGACTGTCTACTTGTGCATCCAAATTCTTTTAAACCAGTTATGCCATATGAGTCCACCATACCATCCTACATGGTATTTACCTGCCATTCCTAACGAAGAATTTCATGTACCATCTCGAAATTATTCAAAAAAATGCATTTCTGTTTTGTGCCTCTGTTTTAAGTCCATGAGGAAGTAGTAGTTAATTCATGATCTTTTTAAGTTGGACAAGCTTCACCCCGGGATTGCATGTCTAATGTGCAAACCCATAATACGAGAAGGAACTGGCAAAGAGTGCGCCCGGCTCAAAATTAATATAACAAACGAACCCTCCTTCATGCTTTGTTCATGAGAAATCAGAAAACTTTGGCAGTGATAAACAAAGGAGATTAAGAGGATGTCATCGTCCTCATTCGGGAGCCATTCCTCGAAACTTGTCCATCTCAAGAAGTGATTGAGTTGTCTGCTAGCATTCGTTGACGAAACATGCATGATCTAAAAAAAATATTATTACCTCTGTTTTTAAAATCAAGAGCTCTGTTACATGCTTTGTCTTTGTTTCCGACTACGGGTTTTCAACCTTGCCAACAAAAGCCACGGTTCGAGAGTCTCCACCTTCTTTTAAAGCACCAACTACTGAGAGCATGATTGTCATTCTGAGTGTAATGTGCATTGTCCCAAAGTAGCATTGTCTTTTGCATGATTATGATATCGTTTATTTTGAAATCATTGTATCTAGTCATCACTTAAACCTTGGAGGTGCCCCTGCATTTATGTTTTGCTTCACTAAAGGGGGAAGCGAGATATCACTTTACCATATTTGCACACCATGCTCATTACAAATCTATTTGATGTTTCAGTATCATGTTGTCAAACTTTCAGTTCTTTGTGATTTTCTCATGAGGCAACTTAATTACTACAGATTCATTGTCTCAGTAAGCTCTTGTCATATGACTATGAAAAGTCCTATATGGTTAATAGCATGTCACCACAGAAATTATTCTTGTTATCATTTACCTACTCGAGGACGAGCAGGAATTAAGCTTGGGGATGTTGATACGTCCAAAACGTATCTATAATTTCTGCTTGCTCCATGCCTCTTTTGGGTGATATTGCTATGATATTTATACACTTCCATACACTTTTGATCATATTTGGACTAACCTATTAACTCAGTGCACCCTAGTGCCTGTTTCTGTTTTCTGCTGTTTTTGTATTTCAGGTTTTCCCATTACGAAAATTGCCAGAAAAATCCCGGAAAATTATATAAAAAATCAGCGTTCCAGAAGCTTCCCGGCACCAGAAGTAGAGCCGGAGGGGGGCCACCAGGGCTCCATGCGCCCTGGTGGCGCGGCCCCCCTCCTGGCCGCGCCGGGGGGGCGCCTGGGCCCCCCAGGCCTCCGCTGATGCCCCCCTTTGTCATATATTTATATCGTGTCACGAAACCCTCGAGACGGGAACCCTTTTTCGCGATCTCATCTCTGTTCCGCCGCCGCTGCGCTTCCAAGATCGGGAGCACCAGGAGAACTCTTCCCGGCACCCTGCCGGAGGGGAGGATCACCATCGGGAGCCTCTCCACCACCATGGACGCCTCCCGGATGAGTTGTGAGTAGTCTCCCTTGGACCATGGGTCCATGACCAGTAGCTATGTGATGTTCTCCTCCCCTTCTTGTGCTTCACTAATTAGACCTCGTGAGCTGCCCTACATGATCGAGGCACATATGTAATCCTTATGCTGTTGCTATGTTGAGTTTGCTGGGATCCGATGGATTGTGAGATTATGTTCAGATTGTGTTTGAGTAATATATTTGATTTACCTCTTTTATATTTATGTTCGTAAGTAATTCTTGCATGTTCTCTGTTGTTATTTATTGCTTTGGCCAAGTAGTAGGTAGTGACTCCAAGAGGGAACGTTATGCTTGATTGTGGGTTCATGCCCCTCGTTGACTAGCTTGAGTGACAGAAACATGAGTCTAGGGGATGTGCTGTTGCCACAAGGGGGAAAACAACGGTGCTTGTGCCCGCGGGTGCAAGGATTGTTTACTTTACGCAAAGTTCTTTCAATGCAGTTGTCTGTTGCTTTGAGTTTACACTATGGGTGGGACTCGCAACTTAATACCAGGGAGATGTTCTGGATAGATATCTCAAGGTGGATGATTAGTAGTAGATGCAGATGGATTTCGGTCTACTTGCCTTGGCGTACCGCCCATGCTTTGAACCTCTACCTTTCTTGCAACATAGTTAGCATTGGTTTGCGCACATAATTATGTCAATTGCCCATCTGTAATTCGTTCACCTCACATAGCTGTTTTATTGACTTTTGGGAGAGAGACATCACTAGTGAACATCATGGGACCCCGGTCCATATTACCATCATTGATCACATCCTCTATTTACTTTCCGCTTTTACTTACTATTTGCAGCATTACCTATCACTATTATCACTTGCGTTTGATCCTTTGTAAACGACAAGTCCTGAGGGATTGACAACCTCTCTGTACTCGTTGGGAGCAAAGTTATTTGTATCTGTGTGCAGGTCCACGTTGATTGCTAATATCTGGCGCCGTTAGCAGTGGACACCTTCTTGTTGAAACTGGGAGTCTCAGGGGAAATCGATCCTTGGTATCTTTGCCAAGGGAAAACTTCCGCTACACTGCATCTCAAACCTTCCACTTGGGGTAACCAACGAGGGGCGAGAAGCCATCAGTCATCAACACTCGAAGTTTTGGCAGATTCTGACCCGTTTCGTGGACTATTACTCACTGTTTTGGGGTCCCGAAGCGATTTCCATAGTTGCTAAACCCCAAGGTGCGCTTACGTGTCGGTCATCAACACTCGCGGTTTTGGCCGGTTCTGGCCTCTTTTGTGGACTATTACTCACTGTTTTTGTGGTCCCGGAGTGATTTCCAGGATTTACTAACCCAGGGGTGCGTTTACGTGTCGTTCATCAACACTCGTGGTTTTGGCCGATTCTGACCCATTTTGTGGACTATTACTCACCGCTTTGGGGTCCCTGAGTGATTTCCACGATTGAAGAACCCCGGGGTGCGTTTACATGTCGGTCATCAACACTCGAAGTTTTGGCCGATTCTGACCCGTTTCATGGACTATTACTCAGCGTTTTGGGGACCCGATGCGATTTACATAGTTGCTAAACCCCAAGGTGCGCTTACGTGTCGGTGATCAGCACTTGAAGCTTTGGCCGATTTTGGCCTCTTTCGTCGACTATTACTCACTTTTTTGGGGTTCTGGAGTGATTTCCAAGATTGACGAACCACGGGGTGCCTTTACGTCTCGGTCATCAACACTCGCGGTTTGGCCGATTCTGGCCAGTTTTGTGGACTATTACTCACTGTTTTTGTGGTCCCGGAGTGATTTCAAGGATTTACTAACCCAGGGGTGCGTTTAAGTGTCATTCATCAACACTCATGGTTTTTGTCGATTCTGAACCGTTTTGGGGACTATTACTCACAGTTTCGGGGTCCCTGAGTGATTTCCACGATTGAAGAACCCCAGGGTGCGTTTACATGTCGGTCATCAAAACTCGAAGTTTTGGCCGATTCTGGACAGTTTCGTGGACTTACTCACCGTTTTGGGGTCCCGAAGCGATTTCCACAGTTACTAAACCCCAAGGTGCGCTTACGTGTCGGTTATCAGCACTCGCAGCTTTGGTTGATTTTGGCCTCTTTCGTGGACTATTACTCACTGTTTTGGGGTTCCGGAGTGATTTTCAAGATTGACGAACCACGGGGTGCCTTTACGTGTTGGTCATCAACACTCGCGGTTTTGGCCGATTCAGGCCTGTTTTGTGGACTATTGCTCATTGTTTTGGGGATCCGGAGTGATTTCCAGGATTTACGAACCCAGGGATGCGTTTACGTGTCGTTCATCAACACTTGTAGTTTTTGTCGATTCTGACCCGTTTTGTGGACTATTACTCACCGTTTTAGGGTCCCAGAGTGATTTCCACGATTTACGAACCCAGGGGTGCGTTTACGTGTCGTTCATCAACCCTCGTGGTTTTTGTCGATTCTGACCCGTTTTCTGGACTATTACTCACCGTTTTGGGGTCCCAGAGTGATTTCCACGATTGACGAACCCC